>CAUYON010157864.1:0-19790 GCA_963573935.1 Arctocebus calabarensis
TATATAGTGATCAAGAAAATGCCATGAAGGCTATCTGTAACAGTACGATCAAAACATTTCTGAATGTATATGAATCGTGCCCTATGATTGCACCAATGTACAGAATTATGATTCAATAAAATTATAAAAAAAAATGGAAAATTTCTGGAAATACACACCTCTCACGCTTTAATCAGGAAGAAATAGAAATCCTGAGCAGATCAATAATGAGTAATGAGATTGAAACATAGCCAAACAAAACAAAATAACCTAAAGTCTTGGAAATGCTGAATTCTACCATACCCGCAAAGAAGAATTGGCACTCATTCTAATGAAACTGTTCCATAATGTTGAGAAGGAGGAAATCTTCCTTAACCCATTCAATGAAGCCAGTATTACTCTGATGTCAAAGTCAGGGAAGAACACAATGTCAACAATAAAGAAAACTGTATGTGAATATTCCTTATGAACATAAATGCAACGATCCTTAACAAAATACTAGTGAACTGAATCCAACAATATATCAAAAAAAAAAAAATCCACCACGATCAAGTGGGATTCATCTCAGGAAAGCAAGAATGGTTCAATATATGCAAATAAATAAACGTGATTCATATTTATTAAAAACAAAGACCATATGATCATCTCAGTAGATGCACAAAAAGCGTTTGATGTAGTATGCAGCACCCCTACATGATAACCACTCCCACAAACTAGGCATAGAATATGCATACCTCAAAATAATAAAAGCTATATATGACAAAACAATGGCCAACACTGTACCAAATGGGACATAATTAGAAGCATTCCCCCCAGATACCAGAACAAGACAGGATGCCCACAGTCACCACTGCTATTCAAAACAGTACTGAATTTCCTAGCAGAACAGTTTTTAAATGAACATCTGTTTTTTCCACTGAGATGAAGTGTTTTTCAAAGAAAAACAAAGAAAAGTGTTTTTCTTCCATAGTCCCAGAATACTAGGATTATAGGTGTAAGTCACCTTGCACAGATGTCAAAGAAATTTTTTAAATTTAATTTCTTTATTGATTATTTGGTTTTTCAGGAGCAGTTAATTTCCATGTTATCTGTACAGTTTCAAAGTTCTTATTATTATTGATTTCTAGTTTTATTATAATTTAGCCAGAAAAAATTGACATGATTTTGACATTTAAATATTTTAAAATTTTTGTTTTGTGACAGTCTGTCCTGGAAAATGTTATGTGCGTTCTTGAGAAGAATGTGTATTGTGTAGATTTTGGATGAAGTGTTCTGTTAGGTCCATGTGGTCTAAAGTGCAGTTTAACTTCAATGTTTCTAAGTTGATTTCTATCTAGATATTCTATCCATTGCTGAAAGTAAAGTCTCTTGTATTATTGTATTGTTGCCATTCTCTCCTTATTGGTCTACTAACATTTGCTTCATTTATTTTAATGCTCTAATATTGGTGTGTGTGTGTATGTATATATACATATGTATGTATATATACATATTATCATTATATAATGACCATCTTTGTTCCTTTTGATAGTTTTACCCTGAAGTGTGTTTAATCTGATATATCTACTTGTGCTTTTTTAGGTTTCCATTTGCACAGAATATCCTTTTCTATCCCTTCACTTTCAACACACACATCCTTACCAGGCTAAGTGAGTTTCTTGCAGACAACACATAGGTTGGGTCTTGTTTTATTATCCATTTAGCCATTCTATGTCTTTTAATTGGATAATTTAATTCATTTACATTAAAGGTAGTCATTGGTAGGCATACTACTCCATTTTGTGACTTGTTTTCTTGTTGTTTTATCAGTTATTTTATCCTTTTTTCTTACAATCTCTGTGGTCAAGTAATTTTCTCTAGAAGTATGTTTTGATTTCTTGCTTTTAATTTTTAGTGTATATATTACAGGTTTTTGTTTTGGGGTTATCATAAGATTAAAAAAATTAACCTTTTGTTATAATAAGTTATTTTAAGCTGCTAATAATTAACTTTGATCACAAAGGAAAGAAACAAAAAACTGTACACTTTAATTTAGTTCTCCTCTCACTTTTTTTTTTTTTTTTTGAGACTGAGTCTCACTGTGTTGCCCAGGCTAGAATGCTATGGCTAAATCCTATCCCACAGCAACAACCTCAAACTCCTGGGTTCAAGTGGCCCTCCTGCCTCAGCTGCCAGGACACCTGGGTAGTTTTTCTGTTTTTAGTAGAGCGAGCGGGGTTGTTGGTTGGTGGTGTCTTGCTCTTGCTCAGGCTGTTCTCAAACTCTGGAGTTCAAGGGATCTACCCACCTTGGAAGCAGAGTGCTATGATTACAGGTGTGAACCACTGAACTTGGTCTACTATTTCAAGTTTTGATGAGATAATTTATATTTTTTATATTCCCTATATCTTAACAACTTAATACAGTTATTACTTTAATAGTTTTATCTTTATTCTTCATGCAAACAATGTGCTTTATACACAGTAAGTATTAGAGGAAGTATTAAAATAAGTATAATTTGTATACTTTTACAAGCAAATTTTATTTTTCATGCTATGCATTAGCATTTTTTTCTTTCAGTTTAAAGATCTTCCTGCCTGTAATATTTCTTTTAGGGCAGATCTTGTAGCAATTAGTTCCTTTAGCTTTTGCTTATGTGTAGTCTTTTATCTTATCTTCATTTCTGAAAGACAACTTTGTTGAAGACAATATTTTCAGTTGGCATGTATTTTCTTAAGCATTCTGAATATATTATCTTCCTCTTGTTCTGCAAAGTTTCTGCTGAGAAATCTGCTGCCAATATACTGGAAGTCCCTTATATGCTATTTGCTTCTTTATGCTAATACTTTTCCAGATCCTCTATTTGTCTTTGTTCCTTGAGAGTTGATTATAATATGCCTTGGGGTCATCTTGTTTGGGTTGAATATTATTTGTAACATGTAATTTTCCTATACCTAAATATTTATATTTTTTCCAGATTTGGAAAGTTTTCACTATTATTTTGTTAAATAATATTTCTATGCCATTTATTTGTCAACTTTCTCTGCAATTCCAGTAACCTGAAAATTTGCTCTTTTGATGTTGTCCCATAGATTCTATTAGCTTTCTTAATCACCTTATATTACTTTCTTCTCTTTGGTGTATTTTCAAGTAGTCTGTGTCTGAGCTCAGTGATTCTTTCTTCTGTTTGACTGATTCAGCTGTTGATGCTCATATAAATTTGAACACCCCTAATTTGTTCATTACAAATGAACAAATTTTCAGCCCTAGGATTTTGTAGCATTTTAAAAATTATTTCAATCTGTCTGTTAAATTTCTGTGATAAATTTATGAATTGTTTCTGTATTTCTTTGAAGTCACTGAGCTTTTTTAAGTAGCTATTTTAAACTCTTTGTCTGAGAGGTCACATATCGCCATATAATTTAAGGCCAGTCTCTGAAACCTTATTTTTTCTATCTGATGAGGTTGTATTTCTCTAAATTTTCATGATGCTTGTGGATATATGACAAGGTCTGAACATTAATGATATATATTCTAGTCTTTGGATTTGTTTGTGCTTATCCTTCTTCATGATATCTTTTAGTGATTCTAAGGAGACTAACTGTTGTGTTTCCTAAGTCTGTGAAACCTGCAGCCATTTCATCATTAAAGAGTGCTTTAGCCCCAGTTTGCTATGAGTTCAAGAGGGCTTTGAGGTTGATGTAATTCTCTGGTACTGATGGACTTGGGGAAGACCCAAAGAGGATACCTGAGTTGTGGGGAAAGCTGGCCAGGGACCCACTCGTAAAAGACTTCCCAGTGCCTCCCAGTAGGCATAGGCAGAACAGTTCCCTGACTTCGGGGTGAGAAAATGGACCTAAAACTGAACCCTCTTACAAACTCTTGGGTGGTGAGCCTTTCTTGCTGGCTTAGGCAGGTATGTATGTGTTTTCCTGCAGGTACCTGCACAGTATTTCAACTATAGTGGTGGGACCTAGTCTCTGGGGTCTTTTGTAGGATGAAATCTGGCAAATACTTCTCAAAGGCTCAGACTCCTAACCTATGAGATATGGGCAAGTCTCCCTCTGGGACTTTGTAGTAGCAGTTTTGAACTGAGACCTCAGCTGAAAGGGATTGTAGCTGAGCCACAGGGCAACTTTTGGGTTACACTGTCAATACTGATGTTGATGAGAAGTATTTCATGATTACTATGCATGATTTATCCTGGACTCCTTGGAAGATGGTTTTGGTTGTAGGCTCAAGGACAAATGGAGATCTAGCCAAGCCCTTTGGGTCATGGGACCATTTTGGGGTTTAAACTTAGGAGCACAACTGGTAGGTTTGCCTCCTGGGTTCTGGTGTGCAATTTCAAAATGATCCTTCTAGGTCTTGTGCTCCACTGGGGCTCCAAACTTTCTACCTAAATCCCGAGGCTCCTACAAAGTGACTTTTATCTGTGGGTGGGTATAATATTCTTGTTCTGGTTGTTGTAAAGGTATACAAGTTGGTGATTTCTTATTTTGCCATCTTGCTGATAATCACTCCTTTTATATCAGGGGCCACCTTTTAATGAGGCTATGAGCTTGCATGCACAAAGTAGCTAGGATGTTGTGGAGTATGGAAAGTATATATGGAGAGTGATTCAATTGATTAAAGATGTCCAACTCGTAAGGTAGATTAAGGGAAAAATTTGATATTTATCTTCAAATATGAAGGCAAATTGTATTTGGGCTAAAAAAAGAGTTTTGGTCTTAAGATCAACATTAGCAACAGAACTTCAAAAATGGAAAAGACATCTTGTGAGACAGTGAGATTACTGTCACCAGATATATTCAAGCCAGTTTGTGAACATTGTGGGGATGCCTAAAAAAATGGTTCCTCCAGTATGTGGAAGGTTTGACTTGATGGCTTCTTTTAAAGTCTATGAGTATATTATTCTAAGAGGTCCTCAAGTTAAAAGGATAAGCCATTACATCTTTATACTCCATTTGGTTTTACAAATACCATTTTAGGTTATATTCTTTATCCAAGGTCATTTACCATAACCATTTATATAAATCAATAGATGGTATTATTCTAGCTAGTCCCAGCTGATCTAACAATATATCAATTCTAAGCATAGACTACACATTAGATTTGGTTCACAGATCAGAGAGTTTTAGAACTAAGAGCTATGAGGTCCTTAGAGATTATCCGGTCAAATCATTTTATTTTACAGATGACAAAAATCAAGACTAAAAGGCTGTAGGTCTGCTCCTGCCTTATGAAGCTCCTTTCAGGTGCATGAGCAATATCTTTCCCTTATAAGTTTAGCCCTCTTCATTCCCAAGCCAGTATGAACAAAGGCAGGACACTTAGCTGAAGTCCTTGACATCTAATGAGCCTTATAACTTATTAAGCACCAACCTGTACCAAGTACCATTTTAGTGTTTTGAAAATGTACTGTGAAAACTAATTCTGTGACCAAGATTATTATCCTATTTTTCAGATGAGGCAGCAAGGCTTAGAAAAGTTATGTCATTTACCTAAGGTCACACAGCTAGTATGGCAGCAAACTTCAGATTCAAATCCACAAAGGTCTTACCCCCAAATCCTATGCCTTATATTGTCATTGAGGCATAGACGTTACCTGTCAGCTCTATTGGGAACATATCCTTTGCTCAATAGATTGAATCTTCCTGGCAAGGGCTTCTCCTATATCATGCCTAATTGCACTTTTTTTTTGGTTTAATATATCGGGTATGGAACATCTGACATGTTCCTCATGGCCAGTTTTAGCATCCCAGGCTATCATACTTTGTGGTTGTGATTTCCACATTTTTTTAAAACCTTGTATTAGAATAGTTGAAATAACTTGCTCAAGGATATAGAATAAATGAAAGAGCTGTGATCTGTACCCAAGAATTCTAATGGCCAACAGAGTGCCTTTCTTTTCATACTTTATTTCTTTTTCCCTAGACAATTTTATATAAGAGACTAATATAAAACAAAAAGCCATGAGACATGCTACATTGTCTTCTGCCAGTGGGTATTGCTGTGAAACTATCTAAAGATAATGTGACCTTCTAATCCTTTTGTAGATAACTTATTCTTCTTCTTGTATAATCTCAATCTACAGGTTCAAGTATTTCTCATTCGAAAGATTTTTAAAAGTTCTAGACAAGTTGGTGTGTTTCTATTCTTTATGAAAACTGAATTATGTAGATGTTGGGCCTTCTTTGTCTTCCATATCCATCAGCTTCTCTTGAATGATTTTTATAAAAGATCTCTTTTCATGTTTTTCTCTCTTAGTTTATTTAAACTTAGAAACTATTTAAAATTTGATTATAGATTATTGTATATAAAGAAAAGAAAATATATAATTTTAAGTTATGAAACATAAAAAAATAAATACTAATACACCCATTAGTTAGATTAAGTAAAAGAATACCTTCAGTTATACATATTTTATCCTAATCCTACCTGCTTTCAGTCAATCAAGGGTAACTACAAGACTTAATTTTATCTGACGATTTAGCATATCAGATTTAGTATATTACCTATGTATATATATTAATAGAAAACACCTCTTCTCCTATTTTGCCATGTATAATGCAAACATTTTGCCCAAATTTTTGAGGGAATAATAAAGATGTGCATTATACATGGTAGTATAGCCTAAGAGTAGGGGGTGCCCAGTGGGCTTCCTGGGACCACTGTGCCCTCCCACCTGGGCCCACTGGGCATGTGGAGTTCCAGTCTGGGAGAATTTAGCATCTGGTGGGAGTGGGCTGGAGTGGCCTCTTCCAAGTGCTGTAATGAGGGGAGGGTGTGGTTGTAGGGCTGGCAGAGCAGGCCTTTGCCATCAGGTCAAGGGCTGAGGCCCAGGGTCCAGTCACATGGAGGGGACTGGGAGCCCCATATAGTCCTCAGGGGCCTACCTGGATACCAAGTGGTTAAATAGCTTCAGAAGCTCCTACCCCATCAGCCACTTACATGGACCATCTCAGCCACAGATCCCAACATGGAAGGGAGGGAAGAACTCCTGGGAGAGAGGGAAGGGCAACTGTCACAGAGCAGGCAGCTGGAAGAGGGCAGTGTGATCTGCACATTTACATTTATTTGTTTTCCTCAGATGTGTCTCTCTGTCACTGAGTCATTTTCCTGAAAATTTGGGTAAAAAACATGAGTGTGTTTTCCACCTGATAATACATTATACATGGCAGAATACAGGAGTTATATGTATATACACACAAAATACATTATTAAATTGTACTTGCTCAAGAAATTAGTATAATTAAAATATCAAGTATGTAATCTACTTTTTTTTTTTTTTTTTTGCAGTTTTGGTTGGGCAGGGCTTGAACCCACCACCCCTGGTACGTGGGGCCAGCACCCTACTCTTTGAGCCACAGGTGCTGCCCATATGTAATCTACTGGGTTTTTTTTTTTTTTGCATTTTATCATATTTACATAGCTCATTCCCATTTATATGAACTCTTTTTTAAATTTAAGAATTGTCCACTATGTTAGTATACCAACACAACAACTTGTATTCAATTCTAAAAATACCTATTTTTAGAATTAAGTTTGCAAATAGTCCCCTAAGATAAACTGGCAGTCTACTATATGCCAGAAATTGTAGGAGTTAAAAGATATATCACAAAATAGAAAGAAAAAAATTCTTTTCTTTTGTAATTTACATTTAATGGTTTTTTAATATTTGGTAGAATTTGTCTATAAAACAGTTTGAGATTGGTGGATTCTTTTGTAGAACATTTTAAAATTGTTGGCCCATTGTCTTTTATAGTAATTTGTTTTCTATTCTTTTTTGAGCCAAGAGATTATATTTATCAATAACTTTATTAATTTTCTCAACATTTAAAATATAATTGGTGTAAAATTAGTAATAATAATACATATTTTTTAACCTTTTTCTATATCAATAGTTGTGTTCTATTTTTATTTCAAATATTAATTTCTATCTTTTTTTCTTTATAATGATTTTTGAATTTTTATTTTGTGTGTTTTTTCATAGGTAATATATTTACATGGGTAAATTTTAGATGCTGGAAAATGTACTCATTCTTGTCTTCCCAGCACTATGTTGTCTTCTAAAAATTGATGTTATTAATTTCTTCTAGATAAGGATGCACAATATATAGATAAAGTATATATGAATGAATAGCTTTAATTTTTTCCAAGATAGTAATGTACTATATATGCCTTTATTCTCTTAAACTTTTGTACTTATTAGTATGTGGAGATTTTTTTTATGCAGGAAATAATGGATTTCTTCATTCTCTTTTATGGATACATGGTGTAATCCCATATGGATGTATATAATTTATTTTTCCAATTGTTATCAAAGGACATAAGGTTATATTCATTTTTTTACTACTACAAACAGCACTGCAATAAATAACTTTGTCCATGAATCACTTTGTACATGTGCAAATGTATCTTAGGATAAATTTCTAGAAGCAAAATTATTGAATCAAATAGTGTAGGGAATATATATCATTTTATTTATTTTGGATAGACTATTTGTACATAGGTTATAAAATTAAAAAAGAAACCCAAAGGAGTAAAGGGAAAATAAATCTCCCTTATATCCTTTTCACATTTCTCTTCCCAGAGGCAATCAGCTGTTTCTTTTCAGAGATATTCCATTTATATACAGGTATACATGTGTATATTGGATAATTTCTCTTATATTTCAGACTATAGATATGAGGAAGTTTTGCTAATTTGTTGGTTAAAAGAGAAATCACCAACCTTTGTGAATCCAGTTATTTTAGAATATGTTCTTTGTTGTCTCAGTTTTCAGACTCAGCCTCCACCCTCATCTTTGTAGGCCTCATTAGTACAAAGGAGGTCCACTGACTTTTCTCATGTCTGTCTGTATGCTCTAGGGGGAAGTGTGGATATTGTTATGGGATCCTGAATTTTACTTATGCAAACATTTCAAGCATAATATAATGTGAATATTTTGCCATCTATACTCATGCTAAGGAGTCATTTTAAGACCTTCACTCAACCTCATTTGGGGGATAATTATTATCTTTCTTTTACTTTGAGTTTTTACTTCAGTTCTCTTTTCTGTTTTACTTCCTGGTTTGAAGAAATTCATTCTTTGGTAGTTTTCTGAGAAAAGATGTTAGCAGGAAAATGTTTTAGATTATCTATATTTGAAAATGTCTGTATGGTTCTTTCTTACTTAATTGATACTTGATTTGTGATACTAACTAGAAAATATTTTCCTTCAGAGTTTTGAAGGTATTACTTAGTTGTCTACAAGTTTTCTGTGTTGGTGCAGATATATTAAAGCTGTTGCAATTCTTGATCCTCTCTATGCCATCTGGGTTTTCTCATGGAAGTTTTAATTTTTATCCTCAGTAATCTTAATTTTTGTTATAATGTGCCCACAGTGGACCCATTTAATCCATTGTGTCTGACACTTTCAGTTTGTAAAACTGTGTCTTAAATTACTGATAAGTCTGTTTGTATTATTTCATTGATGATATGCTCCTTTTATTTATTTGTTTATTTATTTAAAGTTTGGATAAATATGAGAGTACATATAGTTAGGTTATACTGTTTGCATTTGAAAGGTAAAGCCTGAGTTTCAGTTGAGTCCTTCACCCAGGTAGTGTGCCCTATACCCCTACATTGTACCCATTACGTGGGAATTTACCAGACCTCCCCCATCCCTATCTCCTCTCCCCTTCTTGAATTTAATTGTGTTTTTCTCTCATGTAAGCCCGTTGATCTACTAGCTTCAACACAATGTTGAGTACATGGATGCTTGCTTTTTCATTCTTGAGATATTTTACTTAAGAGAATGTTCTCCAAATCTATAGGTAAATACAAAAGATACAAAGCTCCACCTTTTTTATGATTAACAGTATTCCGTGGTATACATATGCCACACTTTATTAATCTGTTCATGGGTTGATGGGGATTTGTGTTTTTCCACATCTTTGCAATTGTGAATTGAGCTGCTATACACATTCAAGTTCAAATATCCCTATGATAAAATATTTTTTTTCCTTGTAGTGAGACACCTATTAAGGGAATTGTGGGATCAAATGGAAGGTCTACTTTTAGCTTTTTGAGGCTTCATCATACTTTCTGCTGAAAGGACTAGAAAAGTTTGCAATCTCACCAATAATGCATAAGTGTTGCCCTCTTTCTGCACCCATGTCAGCATCCGCGTCTTTGGGACCTTGTGATGACTGTTCTGACTGAGGTTAGGTGATGTCTCTAAGTGGTTTTGATTTGCATTTCTCTAATGATTAGGGAAAATAAGCATTTTTCATCTGTTTTTTTAGCTATTTGTCTGTTTTCTTAGGAAATAGATTCTGTTTATGTTTCTTGCCCAACAATTAATGGGATTATTTGCTCTGGTTGATTTCCTTGGGTTCTTTGTAGATTATGGTTATTAGCTCTTTGTCAGATTCACAACATATGAGTATCTTATCCCACTCTGAAGGCTGTTTATTTGCTTTGTTGATTGTGTTCTTAGATGTGCAGAAGCTTTTTAACTTGATCAGGTGTCATTTATTGCCGTTGGTGGTGCAATTGCCAATGCTGTCTTCTTCATAAATTCTTTACAAAGGCTGATATCATAAAGAGTTTTTCCCACACTTTCTCCTAGAGTTTTATTGCTTTTGAGTCTTAGATTTAGATTTTTTATCTGGTGTGAGTTAACTGTTGTAAGTAACTAGAAGTATGGGTCCAGTTCCAGTCATTTACATGTGACTACCCTGTTCTCCCAGTGCCATGCTTCCCCTCCCCCCCAGTGTATGCTTTTATTTGGTTTATTAAATATTAGAAGGTGCTATGAGGCTGGTTTCACTTTAGGTTCTCAATTCTGGTTCCATATGAAACAAATAACTATTTTTTCAAATTCTTCAAAGTATGACACTGGTATTTTAATGGTATTACATTGAATCTATAGGTTGATTTGGGAAGTATAGGCATTTTGATAACGTTGATTCTTCTCAGCCATAAGCATGGTATGTTCTTCTATTTGTTAATGTCTTCTAAATTTCTTTTCTCAGGATTTCATGGTTATCTTTGTGCAGATCCTGCACACCCTTTGTTAAGTACATTTCAAGGTATTTCATTTTTATTGAAACTATTGTGAAGGGTATTATGTCTTTTGATTTCTCAGCTTGACTGTTATTGGTATGTATGAAGGCTACTGATTTGTGAACATTTATCTTTATATCCCCAAATATTACTGTATTTCTTGATTATTTCCAGAATTTTATTTATTTTATTTATTTATTTATTTTTTTGAGATAGTCTCATTATGTTGCCTTCGGTAGAGTGCCTGGCATCACAGCTCATGGCAACCTTAAACTCTTTGGGCTTTAGCAATTCTCTTGCCTTGGCCTCCCAAGTAGCTGGGAGTAAAGATGCCCACCACAACACCTGGCTATTTTTTGGCTGTAGTTGTAGGCCTGGGCTGGGCTTAAACCTGCCACCTCTGGTGTATGTGGCTGGTGCCCTCGCCTCTTGAGCTACAGGCATCAAGCCTATTTCCAGGATTTTAGGAGAAGAGGGGGCAGGACAGTGAACTAGAAGCAGCTCTCATCAAACTATCCCAGCTAAAAGGAGGAAGAATAGAATGAAGTGAATTGGGATCAGTTGAAATTGGGGGTTAGATCACAGGGAGAGGTAACAGAGGCATTCAGTGACCCCACTGAGAAGAACTGCAAGGAAGGATGAAGAAAGAGGAAGAAAGAGAGGAGAGGACAGTCTCAGAGCAGACCATATCAGAAGGAGCTTGGAGCAAATGGCAGGACCCCAACCCCACCCAAGCACTGTCTATAAGCAGCAAACCATAACATGTGGTCCTTTAAAAAGATGCATTATTTCTTTCATGATTCAGGTATATCTCTGTCCAATTTGATTATCTTTTTCTCCTGCTATGATCAACTTATTGCCTTTTTTATTTTATGGCAAAGTTCTAAGTTTATTTAGCAATATCCCCTTCTTGATTTTTAAATTTCTACTATCAAACATTTAGTTTTTTTCCCAATGTGTTACTTATATTCTAGCATTCTAATGCTGTTTTATTAAAGCATTGTCCTTCCTTACACTTCTAAGGATAGCATGTTAACTTTTTTGAAGAATGTTTTTTCTTTCTGCTTTATCTAAATTGCTTTCTTCTTCTTTTTCTATTTGATCTTCCTTCCATGGGAACTCTTGGTTGTATGTTAATGATTGAGAAAACTTAAAAGGTTTATTTGGAAGCTCTGAGCACAGGGGCGAGGTTGTTAGCTTTGAGTATCACTGTGAACCAAAATGTGTGAGCTGTCTATTGGGGCTAGTCCTTGTTAATAATTTGTTTCTATTCCTAACTTCTCTTTGCTTTATTGAATTGCTTTTTAGGCATTCTTTGGGCTCAGTTTTTTTATTCTCTTTGTCTTTAACTTTCTAGGTTGTTTGCTTACCTTGTTAGGTTCAGCCTTTCCACTGTTCTAATCTAATTCTATAAAATTTTCTCTAAGCAACACTTAGCCTATGTCTTGCAAGATTTGATGAATGACAGTTTCATTACTCGAAACTATATTCAGCTCAAAATACTCTGTGATAAAAGAGGTTTTATCTTCTTTACTTTTAAATTATTTAGATATGTGTATGTGTGTGCACATTCTTAATTTATAATCATATGGAATTTCTTTTAAAATTGCAATTGTTGTCAGAGAAATATGCCTTAAAGTTTAGAAGGTAACACGTTTTAATAAAGGCTCCCTATATATATGCATTTAAAAAAATATTTTATAAAATTTTTGGTGGCATGTGACACGTGTCTCATATAGTTCAAGCCTGTTAACCGCATTTTGGAATATTTCATATCTTTTCTGTTAATTTCCGAGAAAGACATGTTAAAATTTCCTAGTAACATAATAGATTGTATTTCTCCCCATAGATTTTTAATTTTCTTTTTTGCTTTATAAATTTTAAACTATTTTGGGGGGTGTATTCAAGTGTGAAATGTTATATCTTTCTAGAAAAATGAACAATTTACTATTATATAATGATTCTCTTTATCTCTAGTATGTGTTTTCCTTTAAAGTCTATTTTAAAGCCCTGATATGAACATAAGCTACACTATTTTTCATTTGGTTAATGTTTGTCTCTTTTCTAATTTTTCTGTATTTTTACTTTCATCTTTTCTGTGTCTTCATGATTTAGGTATATCTCTTGCAAGTACTACATAATTAAAAAAATTCTTAATGACAATCTATATCTTTTAACTAGAATTTATTCTAATTAATAACACATTTAGATTTATTTGTTCTATTTCATCTGCTTTCTCTTTGTTTTGTTTTCTTCTTGCTTGACGTTATTTTTTTCTTCTTGCTTGGCTTTATTTCTATTAGTTTATGTTTTTTTTCTCTTTAACTGGTTTAGAAAATACTTGTTTTGTTCCTGTTTTTTTGATGGCTAGCTTTGAAATTTTTAAATGTATACTTGATACAGTATAAAGTCAATTGATGTTTTTTGCCTTCTTCCAAAATAATATGAGACTTTGGAATGGTTTAATTCTAGCCAATCCTAAACTCTAACCTTCTAAATATCTAGTTTTCTTTCTTTTAGTGCTCTTTTTAAAATTATTCCAATAAAGCAGATATTTAATCATTGTTTTATAGAATCAGCTTTTATATAAATTTATTCATATTTCACTCTTTATTTCCCTTAGATCCATTTCTACATGTCGGAAATATTTTTTTTGCTATTTTTTCTTTGTAAAACACGTCCTTGAAATTTTCCTTTAGTCAAATAGTCATAAACTCTTTCAGATTTTTATAACTAAAAAATTGCTATTTCATCTCTTTTCCTAAACCACATATACATAGATCTTATTGTATACAAAACTACACCTTTGAGGTACTACAGTAAAATTCTAATAATGTAATAAGCATGACCCTCAAATATCTATTTTTATAAAACACAGAATCACATTGCTTGGAGTAATGAAAGGCCTTGTTGGGCATCACTGGCCTCGAGTCCAGGGGCCTCGTCATGTGCCTCTGATCTGACTAGTTGCTGGAATCCTCTGGTTGCCATTATGTACGTCAGCTCAAATACTAATGGGGACAATTCTGGATCCTGGGCTGCCTGAAACTTCTCAGAGAGTGACAGTGATTCTAAGGATCTCCTAATTAGTTGGAGGGAAATTAAAATTCACATTTTTCTCTTTGCCCCCACCTCTTTACCTCAATGTACACAAGGTAAGAACTTGAGTCAGAGAAGGATCCTATCTACAATTGTATTACATATGTACTTACTTTCTGATGAAATGGAATATTGCTCGAGATTTTACTGTACATGTTGGCTTTTGTCACCACTTAAGCAGGACTGCAGTATTCGACTGTCTTCCAGCTTCACTGCTGCTGTTGGGATGTTAGCTGTCAGTTCGATTGTTAGGACCAACCAAGTAATTTTTCTAATCCATGGTTGCTTTTGAGGTCTTTATTTTTGGTGTACTGTAGTTTTAATCTTATGAATCTTATATTTGTCGAGATTCCTGAAAGTGAGGTTTGATATCTTTCAATAGTTCTAGAGAATTCTTATCAACTAATTTTTGAATATTTTCTTTTATTTTATTGTTTCAGTGTCCTTCTGGAACTCTGACTAAATCTGTTTGACCTGACTCTCTACTCTTAGATTTCTTAATTTCTTTTTCCTACATTTTTAAATCTTTAAGCAGTATTCTACATATTTCTTATTATCTAATTCTCTTTGGATGTATTTATTCTGTTTAATTCTCTCATCAAGTTTTTATTTTTAAATTGAAGTATAATTAACACTCAATAAAGAGCACAGTTCTTATACCCTTAGTTTGTTGAGTTTTGGCAGTTGTATTTAGCCATATAAAACATCCCAAAACAAAATACAGAGTCTCCTAAAGGTCACCACACATAGGAAAAGTTAAACTCATATTTTATGTTACATGACATTTTTTATTTTAAATATTTTTATATTTATATATCAACACATAGAGAAATATTTTATAAATAGTGGTACATTTAGCTACAATTTCCCATTTTCCCTATGTATGTATATATGGTGACCTTTGGGCTACCCTATAGAGAATGTTACCATCACTCTAGAAAGTTTCCTGTGCCTTTTTCCAGTCACTTCCATTGAACTTTTCATTTATTTTACTGTTCATTTCAATGAGTTATATTTGGTTACATTACAAATTTGTTTGGCCATTTTTGATAATTTATTACTTTTTAGTTATTTTAGAATTTTTTTCTCTAATTCTTTAAGCATACTGAAAGTATGTATCTGGTATCTGGTATCAATAATTCCAATAACTGGAGTCTTTTTTTGTTGTTATTGTTGCTGTTATTCCTAGCTGACTTTCACTAATGATGACTTTTTTACCTTTGAGTTCTGAGAATTCTGTGAACTCATATTTATTGGCACACATTCTCTGGGAGTTTTATAAAATCTGAATTGAAGGATCTTTTTCTTGTGTTTATTTTCATTGTTTAATGATATTTTTTGAGCTCTTACTTTTCTTCTTTAAACATAGGTATCTTTTCTATTTTTTTTATTGTCTATCATGAGGGAGATCAGTTGTTTATAAGTTTTTGAGGCTAAAGAAAATATTTATTTCTATTTATTTCAAATAATCCTTTTTTGATAATTCCTCTTAGCATGTATAGTATAATCTTCTCATACTTTTCTTCCTGTATTCAGTTTTTTCCTTTGTCTTAGAGTCAAAACTTTTGATAATTTTCAGTGTTTAAGATGTTGATTCAGCAGTTTCGAGGATATTTTCAGAAATTACAGGATTTCTGCATTGTGATCTGGTGAAGACAGTGTCTGTCTTAGGAATGTGCATTTCTATAAATTCCACAGCATTTCTATGCAAAGGCAGGAATGCCATTATTTTATCTTCTTCTTGAGACGTTTTATAAAATGCTTCTTCAAAGCTCCAGAACTTCTAGATGTTTTATGTCTTCTAAATTTTCCTGTGCCAAAAGTTCTTTTGGTTTTATTTCTTTCTGAGACTTGATACATGGTCTAGTGCTATGAATTTGACCCTTGCAACGTTGTTCTCTTGTAAGGATTTTGATTAAGTACCATGTCTCTCCCACTTTTTTTCTAGTTATGAAATCCCTTCTTATACATCCTTGGCCAAGATCTTTCTGTCCATGCAACTAAACTTTATCATGTTCATTTTAGGAGAGGAGAATCTATTAGTCACTTATGAAATTTAGCTATAATTGCATATAAGCAAATGGTTTCATTGAGTTTAACACATTCCAGTCTTGAAAGTTAGTTTAAGTGGGGAGTAAGAGGAACTGGAAACTTTACTAGCTATTTTGAGTAGGGAGGGCTATTGGATTCTGTCTCTGTTGTTCACAACTCTTCCTGTAGTCACTATTGACATCAGGCTGTATGTCCTGGAAGATGAAAGGGAGAATGAATTAGATGACAGTAGGCACCTTCTTTATATGCCTTTACATGGTGGTTGAGTAGGTACAAGTTGCTGTTTCTGGGACTGAGACTTAGCAGGTAACCCAGGAAAGAGGGGATTTTGTCCTGAGAATGGCAGAGGCACTGGCAGAGTTTGGCACACCAGACTTACAAGGCTAGTGGTTCTGCTGTGCTCTGGCAGTTTGTCTGGGTGGATCTCCCTGGAGTCCCTGAAGTGACTCGTGTGCTCCCTAGAACCAGTGCAGAGGGAGTCTGTGCTCTCCCCTGCCTCCTTCAGTTTTCTGAAGCAGCCACCTGCTCATCCATTTTAAAGTTTCAAGTGTTTGACTTATGAATCTCTCATATTGAAGCATTTCCCAGTGGTTTGACATGGCTCAGAGGTTAATTAAAGCTGCAAAAGGAGGCAGACCATTTGGCTCTTCCTTACAGCTGGGCTGGGAGGCCATGGCCAGTTTGAACACAAACTTGGAAGGGGGCCTCCCAATTGGAATGGAATTAAAGACTTGTGTGGCCTCAGGTTTGTTTACTTGTGGTGTTACCCAGGGTTTTCTGGCCCTCGGGTTGTTAGGGAGGCAAGAGGCTCTGAGTGGCCCTGACCCGGAGTCAGGTTTAGCACTGGGAGGAATTACATACAAGCAAGATCAGTGGCATCCTGATTGTTCTCCCTGAAACACACAGGCATGAGGGCTGGGCCAGCTGTCTCAGACATCCCCTGAAACCCCCAGTGCAGCTGGATTTCCCCTCCTTTGTGCCAGCGAGGCCTATCATTATGAGATCACACTGCTCCAGGCCATGTGACAAGCCTACTATGGGGCAAATCATATAGCAAAGGAGAGTGAAAAAGGAACTGCATTTTCTTTTCTTTCATTCTCTTTGCAGAAAGCCTGCAAGTGTTATGTTAAAATATGCCTATTGATTCGGGTATAAATAGCCCCCTTTTTCTAATCCAGATGCAGCCATATGCCCCTCTGCACAGGATTGGTGAGTCTCTGTTGTGCCTTGGGAGTAATAAGAAGATTCCACTAGGAAAAAAATGCTGGCAAATCAGCCCAGCTGAGATTACATAAAGAAAGAAGGAAAATTGGAGAAAGTATGTAATAAACCTCAGTATCAAGTTGAGTGTGATTTTTAACAAAAGCCTTTTGCATTTAGCTCAATGACTTAAGATTTTCAGATAGTAGTTAAATACATTTTATTCAAACTTTTCCAGCCCTGGGAGGAACCATTTCAATAGGCAAGGTAATTCTTTTGGAAAGATGTAAACTGCTAAAATCATAGACTTAGGGGTAGATTTCAGCTCTTTGGTGATTTGTATAAAGAACTTCAGAGGTTTGGGCCCTGCTAATAAACGTCTGGGCTTTTCCACTTTCCAGGACTAGGAGAGGGGCCTCTTCTTTTGAAATAGCCGGTGAACCTTAATTTATCAATAGGTTTTTGTTATGCCATAACTTCACTATTTTTGGACTCCAAAGCCTGCCAATGCATTTCACATTTATCTTAGCCCCTGCCTTGCTTCTTGAATGCTACCCCTTAAGTCTTTTCCTCTTGCCCTCAGATATTTTGGCCTTGTAGAGCAACATTTCCCAGCATGTTCTCATCAGATCATGATGAGATGCTGCACAGTAAAAGACTTATGGTCAGTTGAGATTGAAAAAAGATGCGTACTACCTACCTCGTTTGGAAATTTGCAATGTACTTTTTAATAGGCACTAAAAGAAAGTCATTTACATTTGTTTAAATGAATGCATGTAGAATTGTTTATTTAATATCAATGTGTCTGTGAGCTTCCTAAGAAGTACTAGTTTTCAGAATTTGCTTTGGGCAGTTCTACTATAATGTCCACAAACTTCTAACTTCAAAACTGTCTAGAGCAGTGGTTCTCAACCTGTGGATTGCTACCCCTTTAGGGGTCACCTAAGACCATCAGAAAACGCATAATGATTCATAACTGTAGCAAAATTACAGTTATGAAGTAGCAATGAAAATAATTTTATGATTGGGGGTCACCACAACATGAAGAATTGTATTAAAGGGTCGTGGTATTAGGAAGGTTGAGAACCGCCAGTAGAGTCTAGACCATGAGACATGCCAATTACTAAGAAATGGCCATGGCTCATGAAACCCTACAAAAGCTACTTTTGAAGGTAAAGGATAATACTGGCTAATTAAGTAAATAGAAATGAAAGGAATCCAATGTTTGGTAAGGAGTAGATTGGCTGGAATAAAGAAGATTGGCTATTTTCCATTGTGGAGAGGTGCTGAAACAAGGATACTTTGGTGCTGTTAAAAATGTTTACTGTTCAGAGAGGGCTACACTGAATGCCTGGATACACATCCTGTGTAGTACAACTGTGCGAGAGATAGCATGGGGGGAAGGTACACACTGGTGAGGGAATTAACAGACAGAAGGTTTGATGTCTGCCCCACTGATTGGATATGTGAGCCTAGGCAAGCTGTTTAATCTCCCCATATCTTATTTGTCAAATACATGTGTGATGGTTGGATGAGATGCAATTTCACTCCCAACTCTAAAAGTCATAGTCTAGAATGATGCTTGCTAAATATGTCTTTATTCCAGGGGGAGAAATTGAACTGATACATATTTGCCCAAGGCTGCTGGGCTTCTCTGGTTTCCTTTCTATCCTGATTGGCTTTAGAACCATATGTGTTGCACTAATTAATAGGAATATTCCATCCTGCATCAATAACAAAGTACAAGTTTGGGAAAGGAGGGAGTCCTAGATGTAAAATGTTACAAACCTTGGAAATTTTAGTTACATCTGTTTTCATCATGTGAGTAGCTAACACTTGATTAACAAAGACATATTATGTATGAGGCTCTAAGCACTTGGGATACTGGAGGGGAGTGTGGAGGGAACACACAAAAGATAAAACAGAGTTTATATTTTAATAAAGAGAGACATAATAACCAATAAGCCTAGTAAATAATCAGTGTGTGCGACAAATAGTAACTTATCTGAAGGTCCGACAATTGAATTTATGAACTTATCCTAGAAAAGTGCTGCATACTTTATTGCTGAATATCACTGTAGTTAACTTGGAAGTACTCCCCTTGGAAGCATCACACCACCTAGTCCAGTCTTCAAAGCAATTTTGAAACTCTTTTCCTGGAATGGCATCAGAGCTGTCATCATAGTATTCTTGATGTCCTGAATGTCATCAATATCTTTTACCTCTTTCATGTTTACATGGATGGAGCTGGAACATATTCTTCTTAGCAAAGTATCTCAAGAATGGAAGAAAAAGTATCCAATGTACTCAGCCCTACTATAAAGCTAATTTATAGCTTTCATATGAAGGGTAAAACCCAGTTATAGCATAAGAATATGGGGAAAGTGGCAAAGGAGGAGAGTGGAGGGGAGGGGGGAGGTTGGGGT
>CAUYON010157876.1:0-13099 GCA_963573935.1 Arctocebus calabarensis
CTGTGGCGGGCACCTGTAGTCCCAGCTACTCGGGAGGCTGAGGCAAGAGAATCGCTTAAGCCCAAGAGCTGGAGGTTGCTGTGAGCAGTGTGACGCCACGGCACTCTACCCAGGGTGATAAAGTGAGACTCTGTCTCTAAAAAAAAAAAAAAATAAAAATAAAAATTTAAATGCTTACCTTGAATTTTTTTTTATTCTAACGCAAGTTGGCAGTTGGTTTTTTATGTCTGTGCATTTTTATACATGAACATATGTATGAATAAAACATCTGTGTATATTTTCCTCTTTTGTTAATAGAAGAATAATGTGAAACAGAGAAAAGTCACCTACATGTGATGAACACACGGCCGTTTTTAGGGTTGCATCCTTTGACGTGTGCTCACTGGTTTCCCTGGATCTCCAGGCACTTGGGCTGGCTGTGTGTTCCCTGCTACACGCTCTTGAGCATGCTAGAATGTTTTAGCAGGTGTCACTGTGGTCGGAGAGATTGTCATCTGCTTTGTGTGTTTGATCTATGTTTTCTCAAGGTTGTAAATTATTTTACCTACAATTTCTCTTAGAGCCCTAGTCTCACTTGTCTTTGTAGTAGTAGTACTAGTGAGCACGTCCGTGTGTTCGATTATTGAAAAAAATAAGAGAAACACATTAAATCACCTGTCATTATTTTTATATAAAATCACCATGTATTTAGGCCTGATAACTCACAAAGCATTGAATGGAAAATTTAGAGCCTTTCAGGTATTAATAGTATAAGGAACACTAGATAAAAACTAAGTTAGAAGTCTATGGTATCTGCAATTTACATTAAATAAAAGATTTATAATATTTAAAAGTATAAGCCTTTTTATACCCAAGGTGTTAAAAGTAGGAAAACAGAACAACAGGACCAACCACATACCCAGGGAGGCAGGGCGGCCCAGCAGGTTCTGAGAAAGTCGTGTCGTAACCTGGCTGCTGTTGCTCGATTGCTGCAGAATAACCAGCACAGGCTGACCCTGTCCATGAGGCCGGATGAGAAGTACCACGAGAAGCAGGCGCAGATGGAAGCAGAGAAGCTGGAGCAGAAGGTCCAGTCTCTGTCCCTGGAGGACAGGCAGCAGATCTATGAAAAAGGTCCGGGATTTAATTTGTGCTCCGTAACTTCATGACTGTCACCCAGACCCAGGGAGCTTCCTGCGAGTTCATAGTTGGGGGCGATTGTTATTTCACCCAGCTGGAATCTACAGGGCGCCAAGAGTGCCATGTTCGATGTGGTGGCAGGTGCCATGATGTGCCTGTAGATTTGGGCATGTCAGTGCACGTTGGATTGCCTGGTGAGCAGAGAGGACAGTGTCCGCTGCTGCCCAGAGCTGCCCTCGGGGTGTGCAGGGTGTGTGCTGCACACTCGCCCCCCAGGGTTGCGTGGGACAGTCACAGGTGGGCGGTGCACCTGCTCAGTGGTGATGTATAGTGGGCGAGGGAGCAGTGTGTGGGGAAAGGGGAGCAGCATGGAGGGGGAGGGGCAGAAGAGTTTGGCCAGGCAGTGGGAAGGAGGGCCTGGGACAGAAGGTGGGAACACAGGTGCTTCACAGTCAGGTCACTGGCGTGTGGGGTCATGAACACGGTTGCATTGTCCATGGTCAGCAGGGTCACGGTGACATTATTCAGAAAGTCAGGGTGGTGACATTCAGCAGGGTCAGGGGTGGTGACATTCAGCAGGTCAGGGTGGTGACATTCGGCAGGTAAGAGGGTGACATTTGGCAGGGTCACGGTGGTGACATTCAGCAGATCGGGGGTGACATTCGGCAGGATCAGGGTGGTAACATTTGGCTGATCAGAGGGGTGACATTCAGCAGTAACAGGGTGGTCACATTCAGCAGGTCAGGGGGTGACATTCAGCAGTAACAGGGTGGTGACATGCAGCAGGTCAGGGTGGTGACATTCAGCAGGTCAAGGTGGTGACATTCAGCAGGGTCAGGGTGGTGACATCCAGCAGGGTCATTGTGGTATTCGGAATGATTTTGAGGAAAATCAGAGAAGCCAGATAGAGAAAATTGTCAAAAGCAATTACAAATGTAAATACGACATGAGACATAAGCTGGGCGGGACGGGCCTTGCCAAAGCCAGTGGAGGGTCCCGGGGCAGGAGCCAGGGGGACTCTCCAGCCAGGGCATGACCCTCTGCAAGGACACGTCTGCAGACTGACACCTGATTCAGGACTGTCTTCAGACTGTATGAAAAACTTGAGCAAATCAGTAATGTGAAAACATAGCCAATTACAAACTCAGGGAAGGATTTGGGTGGGTACATCATCTAAAAAGATACTCTGATGGCGAATTAGCACATAAATCATTACGTATGTGGGAAATAATCTCATTATTTTCTCAGGAAAATGCAACATTTAAAAAGTGCAAATCAAAGCTATAATCATATATAATTACCCAGTAGATACAAGAATTGTTTAAAGACATACTGCTCATACCAGGTTCCCATCTGTAAAGGATGGGCAGCTCGTACATTGCTGGTGGGAGAGCACACTTGGGAATTCAGTTTCCTCGTCTCTTGGTGCTGAACTCCACTCTCCTGTGTTTACCCAAGAGCAATGAAAACCTCTACCCACAACTGGATCAACCCAAACGTCCATCAACATGCACAGCCGTACAGGGAAATGCTAGCCAGTTATAAGCAGGAGCAGAGCAATAATGAACTCAGCATTGATGCCTCTGAGAAGCAAACTGAGGCCGAGTGGAGTGAGCCAGACGCAGGAAAACGAGCCCAGAATGAGTCTGTGATGCAGAACCTGGGCAGGCCGCCCAGCAGCTGCTGGTGCCCGGGAGGGGGAGTATCCTGGAGGGCCCCAGGGCGGGCTGGAGTGTATCGAGGGGTCTTGTTGCACAAGGACTGTTCAGGCCTATCCTTACTGTCCTGCTCCAGCCACTGGGCCTCCTTTCCAGATTGTGATCCCTGGGGGCGGGGGCTGCCTCCCTCTCATTAAATGAATAGAAACATGGTTTTAAACATTGCTATGATGTATGAAATTACATCAAGCATTTTGCTGAAATCAGTGAAAATGCAATAATAGAAAATAAGTGTTAAAATCATTTAATTTCAGTCCATCAAGAACTGGTTTGAAAACGCTTACAAATAAACTTAATCTGTCTAGTATAAATGTTCAAGGTGTGGAAGGGAAACCGCCTGCGACACCACCTCTCTCTGTAAAAATGCTTTTCTGAAATAAGCAAGAACAGAAGGGCCTCTGGCTGAGCAGACGTGCCGTGTCCAGCTCCAGCCTGCTGGGGAC
The DNA here is from genome assembly GCA_963573935.1 of Arctocebus calabarensis. Classification (NCBI taxonomy): domain Eukaryota; kingdom Metazoa; phylum Chordata; class Mammalia; order Primates; family Lorisidae; genus Arctocebus; species Arctocebus calabarensis. The sequence goes on from CAUYON010157876.1 coordinate 3,281, forward strand.
AGCAGGGCCCTTAAAACCGCAGCTCTGAGGAACCTGCGTTGGCCGGATAGCTGACTCTGAGTGCAGGGAGGTGCTTAGAACCTTCGGCCGTGGCACCAACCACCGTGCTTTTCCTGGTTCTTTCTAGGTCTGGAGTTACGGGCTCTGCAGAGCCAGCCTCAGGATGCCTCTTGCCTGCCGGCGTTGAAGGTGTCGGACATTGAGCCCACTGTGCCTGTCACCGAGCTGGACGTGGTCCTGGCAGGTCTCTGTGAACACTGTCCTCTTCATGAGTGCTGGGTCCCTTGTTGACACAACCTACCAGTCTCCACAGGAAAAGCAGAGCCACATTTTACATGTTTTCCCTGAACCATCTGAGCGTCCCCACTCATTACAGTGCTGGCCGCCCCCCTCCCCGCCCCCATGTCTTGTGACTTTTCTTGAGTTTAGTGGTGGTGGATTTCTACCCGGAGCCCCTGTCTGCTCTCTGAGTGGGGCTGGAGGCTGTGGTCTCTTAGCACCTCCAGAGTCTGATGAGGCTTTGGGCTGTGCTGTGGCTGTGGTCGGTGCCCTTGTAAAGTCACCAGTGTCCTCTGAGTCACTGTCAGTGCAGGGGAGAGGAAGCGCCTCGCAGGTGTAAGTGTTGGCAGTCCCGGAGGTGGATGGCTGCAGGCCTCTCTCTCTCCCTGGCTGTGGATGGCTGCAGGCCTCTCTCTGCCCCTCGCTGTGGATGGCTGCAGGCCTCTCTGCCCCTGGCTTGGATGGCTGCAGGCCTCTCTCCCCCCCTGGTTGTGGATGGCTGCAGGCCTCTCTCTGCCCCTGGCTGTACCCTCAGTGTTCATGCTGGCCTCTCGGGCACTGCTGCTCTTACTGAGCTGACTGAGCTGCTGCTTTAACTTGGGCCCTCGAGGGCAGAGGTCAGACCATGTCCCAGCATTGCTGGTTCCTATGGAGAGTCCCCAGCCTGCCTTCTGTGTTTCCACAGTGCTGTGTCCCCACGTCTGATTTGTTTGTGTGCACACACACCTGTGCCTCTGTGCATGTGTCTGTACATACGCGAGCAAACATTCTTTCTTCTGGAAATCAGAGTTCATATCCCACCAGTTTTTCAATGCCCCACAATTTTTATTTATTGGTGAATTTCCTTAATGTTTGTTAGAAAAACAGTGAAGGTGAGTTAGTCATCATAGCTGCCCTGAGCCCTCCTCTGGCTCAGCACATGCACCGACCTGGTGAGCCTGGCTGTCCCTGCAGGCACCCGAGTCACCTGGGGCAGGATATAGGGCCCGAGGAGGGACCTGGGTGGGGAGGAGCGGTTTGGTTGGGTGAGACGGTGGGGTTGGTGTCTCCAGGCTGATGGCTGGGTGAAGGTGGGTGAGGTGCAGGGAGTGGGGCACCCTGTGGCCAGCACTGTTGGGAACCAGAAGAGCAGGGCCTTTGTTCCCCCTTTCTCATCTGCGGAAAGTGAGGGTGGCTTTAGCAATGGCTGTTGCGGCTTTTTAAATCATAATGAAGGTACAGCAGGGAAATGAATATAGCTTACGCCAAGTGAATCGATTTTTTTTTTTTTTTTTTTGCTGGTGTAAGTTTCAAACCTTCATCCTTAAGAGCAATAGCATTATCTCCTAAATGTTAAAAATGGCTAATGTGCTGGTAACAGTAAAGCCATCAAGTCCTCTGTGTTTGCAGCTGGAGACACCCCCGTCCAGTACTGCGTGCAGCCCACCAACGGCGTGGTGTACTTCCGGGCCTTCTCCAGCCTGAACTCGCTGCCCAGGGAGCTGCGTCCCTACGCGCCCCTCTTCTGCCGCGTCCTCACCAAGTAGGCGTCGTGTTTGCTTGCAAGACCCCACACATCTCTGTGTGGGACGAGTGTGTATTTTATATATCAGTGTCTGTGTGGTTCTAACACGTTTGTAGTAATGACCATTTAGTGGATCGGTTTTCAAACTTAGAGAGTCATGGGGCCTAAGTAAAAATGTAAAATATATTGTGCTGGTAATGTACTATATAATGTATTGGTTTACAATTTTTGTTGTATGAAAATTGTCTTCCTATCACGTTAAAATACTTAGAAACTTAGAGCATAAGGTAATGCAGCTCGCCTATCACAGAGGTTTTGGAGAAGACTGCTGTTGACTCGGGCAGTGTCGTGGCTGCCTCAAGCATCACCCGTGCCCACCCGACTCTGCTTCTCTGAGCCAGTGCTACCCTTCCTGCTGTGCTCCATTTGGAGTGTCTGCGGGCCGGCTGGGGACTGTACCATGCATAGGGGTACCCGTGCCCCTTCTCACAGCCCTGTGTGCATGCCGAGGGTGGCAGGACAAGCCGTGGACAGGACTGTGGGCTTCCCTTCCTGTCCAGGAAACAGGGGGCATGAGGCACGCAGTGAGCTGGGGTCTGTTGCCCTGGTGGGGATGGAGCGTGTGCCCAGGGAATGACAGGCCTCCTGACAGCTCAGAAAGGCGCATCCTTCAGAATCCTACCATCACAGGTACTTGGACACGAAGTAGGTGTCAGGGTGTGGGGCCGAGAGCGACACGCACGCTTCGGAGTTTGATTTTCGGTGCAGACGTCGCCCCGGTGCCTGGTGGCTGGGTCCTGTGAGGCTCCTGGCTGACAGGTGCTGATTTCTGCCCAAGCAAGGAGGCTCCTGAGGGCACAGGGCCAGGGCTGTCTCGCCTGGTTATCTTTGAAGTGTAAAAAGGGATTTTTTTTAAGTTGGGTCTAATTTAGCAACTTGTGATTCAAGATGCATGATTTTGAAAATGTACAGCAAAAGCTACCTTGGGGTTCAGGGAAACCTCTGTCTCATCAGGATGGGCTGCGGCGCCCTCGACTACAGGGAACAGGCCCAGCAGATAGAGCTGAGAACTGGGGGCATGACGGTGTCTCCACATGTGCTCCCCGACGACTCTCACCTGGACGCCTATGAGCAGGTAGCACTCAGCCTGCAACACGCGTGCGGCCAAGTTGTCTCCCCACTGTGTTCTTAGAAGTTGTTCCGCAATTAATTTTTCCTTTGGCATGTCTTCCATGATTTAGGGTGTGCTGTTTTCATCTCTCTGCCTGGATCGAAACCTGCCGGACATGATGCACCTGTGGGCTGAGATATTCAACAGGTGACTTGGTTTGCACGTGACGTTAACTCTCAACCGGAAGGGTCCAGAGCAGATTGTGCTCTCGTGGGCGGCTGATTTCCTGACCTGATCTTCCTTGTAACTCCTATGGCCTTGTACAATCTGAGGTTGTTGAAATGGTCTGTAAACATAAATCTTCCTTGGTGAAGAAGGGAACAAGGGGACACGGGGACCGGGACAGGTCTCCAATAGTGAATTCTTTTCGTTTTCCACAGCCCACACTTTGAAGAAGAAGAACGCTTCCGAGTGTTAGTCAAGATGAGTGCTCAGGAGCTTGCAAACGGGATCCCAGACGCTGGGCACCTCTATGCGTCCGTCCGGGCCAGCCGGACCCTCACGCCAGCTGGAGACTTGCAGGAGACCTTCAGCGGCATGGACCAGGTGGGCTGCAGCGGGGCGAGTGCTGGTGAATTAGCCGGATCTCTCAGAGTTGTTCCTGTTCTCTGGGAATACGTGGTTTTTGTCTCACAAAAGGGGACTTTAACTTCCTTTCCTCTTTGTGCCACCTGGCCCTCAACCCCACTGCCCCAAGCTGGGCCTGAGCCCCTGCCCAGCAGGGCTGAGGGTGGGGGCGTTTGGTCTCAGGCTAGAGAGGATCCATCACAGCCCCTGCCCCTGTGGTCCTCTGGTCCAGGTGAGGCTGATGAAGAGCATTGCAGAAATGGAGGACATCACCCCTGTCCTGAGAACGCTCTCGCTCATTGGGACACATCTCCTGACCAGTGATGACATGAGGTGGGCTCAACTCACTTCCAAACGGATGTCCTGCAGGTCATCCCACCTCGTCAAGTATTGGTTTTAGATATTTTTCACTTGAAAATTATATAAAAAGCATTATATATATTACATAAATTTATCTTCAAGAGAGAGGGAAGCTTGGTAAAGCTGTAGCGTATAGAATGGATTCTAGGCTTCAAATGCTCTTAGAAGCTAGGAAACCATTTTCTATTGGGAAAGAGATCAATATTTAAGTTCAATAAAAGACGTGTTAGGTGGTAGAGAAAGCCAGTTAATTTTATCCTAGATAATAGATATGTTTAAGGCAAATATTTAAAGTTATTTTGGTCCCCAAAGCAAATAGTCTGTAATGGAGGCCTCAGTGAGGGCAGCAGAGGGACAGACCAGAGTGGAGGTCTGTTTATTGCAAAAACAAAAGTATCTCATGGTTTGAGGACGACGTCAGGCCCGCTGCACACAGTGCTGCCCATGCCCACCCACGTCCTATTTAAAATGTCGGCGTGTGTGCTCAGCTCCTCGGTTCCAAGTTCACTGACGGGGTATTAAGGGACACTTGGTAGAGGAATACCGTGTGAGCTGTGTGCCTCGTCACAGGCCCTGCACCTGCTCAGTCTCCAGGGTCTGCGGCAGGTTCCATGGGGCAGCCTGTGGTCAGGCTGCACCCCACAATCCTGAAGCCGGACTCCGCATGTTCGATAAAGGGGTAACATGCGGGGTGGCTGGCGCAGTGCCAGGGCTGGATATCAATTTCCTGCCTCCCACTGTTAATCTAACATAGACTTAGGGTTTAAGGCCAAAAAGAAGAAAAAATAGTAGAGCCTCTAGGCTGACCACCTCCCTGCACTGACCACTCCTCCAACTGGCCTAATTTGCGTAGACCCGCCGTCCCCACAGGCACGTGTTGGCACGTGGGTCCTACCCTGTGGCGGCCAATCCGTGTGCTGCCTGGTCACCTGCAGGGTCGACTACACGGTGCTGTCACCCTGTTAGAGTCCAAGTAAGTTTTATAGGATAGTGTTTGTGATTCTGTAGAATTTAAAAGTTCTGCTTTCCATATAATTTTGAGAGCATGGTGAATTTTTGGTACTTTGTAAAGTGATGTTCTGCTTTTGCAACAGTTCACACTTGCAGAGTGCCCTGCACTGTCAGTTTCTGATTCTGGGTCTGGAATCAGACCCAGAGGAGAGGAGTGGGGTCAGCTGAGCTGTCTTTGTGTCTCTGGCTGAGAGGTGCGGACGTCTGTGAGGACGTGAAACCGCAGAGCGGGGACGGTTGTGCTGTTGCCACCTCTGCCTCCTATTCTTTCTAACATTTTTTATTTTGTACAAAGACCATTTAGTGCTTACTTTTTTGTTGTTATTTATACAAAATGTGATTAGTAGAATGAGTGTTTTAATAGTGATGGTTTTGCAATTCTGGTAGGTGCTCGGTGAACGTGACGGCGCAGCAGAGGCCTCGGGCGGAGCGGGAGGTGGAGCGGTTCCTCGGGACGCTGGGGCGTGGTGGCAGGGAGCCGAAGCCGGTGCACCCCGATGTGGTTGAGGTAACGCCCACACAACAGGGGTCTTGGGCACCTCCCAGCTGGGCAGGACACTCAGCCTGTGTGCGTGTATATTAGCCCGCTAAGGCCAGAGGGTCCAGCAGGCAGGGGTACCCTGAGGCTCCTGAGGACTAAGAGACCTCCCAGGGTCTGCCTGGTGAGGGGTTAGCCCTGTGGCCCAGCCTTGACCCGGTGCTCACCTTCCCCTGCTGCTGCTTGTGGTAAGCAGTGTCCCCGGCGGGTGTGGTGGCGTGAGAGCAGCCACAGTGGTCTGAGCACGTCTGTCCTTTGAGGCTTTGGAGGACACAGGCTGTAAAACTCTTTCACTGTGACGCAGTGGTTCAGGGACTTTGCTCTGGATGAGTTATGCCAGTGGCCGCTAACCCAGTGAGTTTGGTTGGTGACAGTAGCGTTGACTGTCACCCACAATGTAGCTAGAGAAGCCTCATGTGTCAGAGGAGAAGGGTGACAGTTGTAGATTCTGCAGATGATGGCACATGCCTCGTCCTGTCTGTGGCTCGGTCTCCCTGCCTGGCCCTGCAGTGGGGCCCACGGAGGGGCCTCCTGCTGCCCGGGCCTCTGTCGCAGCCCCTGCATACACACGGCCTCTTGTCTACAAACAGTTCCATGACTGTAAAGAGCAGAAGGAGGAAAGGAAATTTAAAATAGGATTTTGTTTGTGATATAGGAAGACTTTAACTGAAAATCTACAAAGTTTTTTTTCTCAAATCTTTAACAAATTAAAACACTTGGTATTTAACACACGTCAACAAATCTGCCCTAACACTTGTCATTAGGTCTGAGGATTTTATAACTTGTGCACCTTTTCACAAATCTCAAGGGAGTCTTGGACTTTCTTGTTTCTCCTGAAAACATTTTCAGAAACCTGCACACAACGGCCCTGGTGGGAACACAGACGCCTGCGGCTCCCAGATCGTGAGGAAGCTGATGACGGTGAGTGGGCACAGCCCGCCTGGCTGCGCGTGGACTGACTATGCGCTCCTCTGATCCCCAGGGCTGCTGTGTCCTTAGGTTGAGTTGGTTGTGCCTTTCTGTCACTGCCACCCCGAGGCAGCACTGAGCGAGCCCAGCTGTGGGCAGTCGCGCTGGCCTCGCCACCTCACAGGTCGTGGCTCTGGGTTGGGGTCAGCTTGGCAGTGCCCACTGTGCTGTGTGCTGGCGCCTTGCTGTGGTTTATCATATGTGTGGCCAAGTCCGTGGCCCTGAGAGTCAGCTACCACACACATGACGGGAATAGAGTGTATCTAACAGATTCATAGAGTTTAAAGGCTTTGTGTCAAGACTGGAGCATCTCATGCGAATTTTAAAGTAAGAAATTGTATAGAATGAGTGTCAATGCCTTGTTCCCACATGTGTGTCCAGGTAGCACCCTCAGGGACATGGCACATTCAGGGCATATGCGTGCCCATCGAGCACCCTCACAGACACGGGGAATCAGACCACACTGAGGCCCAGCAGCCGTCCTTAAGGACGTGGTTGTCTGTCACATCTGAGTCTGCTGACACCCTTCCTCGTCTCACAGGAACCCACCTTCAAGCCCTGCCAGACGAAGACCCACTTCCCACTGCCCTTCCAGGTGAACTACGTGGGCGAGTGCATCAGAACCGTCCCCTACACGGACCCAGGCCACGCCAGGTAGGAGGCGGTGCCGGGAAGGCCCGAGCTGGGCTGGACACTGTGCTCACAGGCTTGCTGTTTCTTTTTGTCTGTTAAAAAAAGAAAAAGAAACCCCACTGGGCCATGATGCACACGTCACTTCACAAGCTGACCCTCCCCACTTCTGGCTTCCGTCAGGGGTATCTGGACGTCTCGTGCTCACTTGAGATATACAGGACATTAGCACTTTCCTGCTGGCCGAGTCGTTTTTAACCTGAGCTTTTGATCATTCATTTCAGCCTTAAGATCCTGGCACGTTTAATGACTGCTAAATTCCTGCACACGGAAATTCGAGAGAAAGGGGGCGCCTATGGTGGAGGCGCGAAACTCAGCCACAGCGGGGTCTTCACCTTCTACTCCTACAGGTGGGCACCCGTGATGCTTCTGTGCAGGGTCGGGCCTGGCCCTGAGAACAGGGGACTGCAGGATCGCCGCTCTGGGTGGAGCACAGGAGCTGCCAGCTCTGCAGTTTGTCTTTCTCTGGTCTCAGTTACCCACTGCTGGCCTGAGTCTGGAAGCATCAAATGGAAAATTCTGTACATAAACAATTCATAAGCTTAAAATCGCAGGCCATTCTAAGTAATGTGATGAAATCTCTTGTGTCCCCTTCCATCTTGCCCAGATGTGGGTCCTTTGCTCAGCCTGTCCTCCCTCCCTGCTTCCCCCCTTGTCCTCCTCCCCTCCGCCCTCTCTCCAGGCTCTCCTCCCCCCTCCCCCCTCCCCCCTCGCTCTCTCTCCTCCCCCTTTCCTCCCTCCCTCCCTGGCTGCCCACACTGCCTCCCCTCCCATCTCTCCCCTCCCCTCCCCCCCTTCCTGCCCTCACCATCCTCACCTACCCCAAGTCACTCCTCAGGCATCTGGGCTATCACGTCTCCCCTTGAGGCCCTTCCCTGCTTGTGCCCAAGTCACCCTCGTTTTACTCAGAATGGCCCCAAAGTGTGGGGTTGTTTTTCTTATTAATCTCGTCTGTCTAACGTCTGAATCAAGCTTTATCTTAGGTGCGCCGTGCAGGAGAACAGAGTGTCCATAGCAATCGGCACGGTTTGAGGGCGGCCCCTCCTGGAGGCACTGTCCCTAGTGAGGATGGCTGTGCCCTCTGAGCTCTCTGGGCTCGTTTGCTGCCCTTTTATTTGGAGCAATTCCCTCCTGTAGCCCCGCTGCCTAAGGACAACACGTGTCCTCAACTTTGGGAACAAGGGGGTGGCCCTCAGGCCCCCAGTCTCACTGGCCACGCCTGCCGGGAGCTGCACTTCTGGATGAAGGGGACGGTCCCAGCCACTTCACTTCTGGCAGGACTGGGTCTGGGAGCCTTCGCACTGGGTCGGAGGTTGTCAGAACCGGCCCACCCAGCGGGTCCTCACCTCTCCTGCACATGTCCCGGGAAGCCTGGGGTTTCCTTCACCCTAACTTTTCTGCCATCTTCTGTAATCTGTCATCCTACCTTCCTGCACCGAGGTGGCCCCAGGTGGTGTGCGTGGCAGTGCTGTTGGGCAGTAGCAGGGGAGAGCGTGGGCAGCGATGTAGTCAGACTTAGGTTTCTACAAAGAGTGATTTTGCCAGGGGGGCGTTTAAATGTTAAAATAGAGCCATTAGCAAACAGGCACTGTGGAAGGACTATTGTGTCAACACGGGATCATGACTTTTTCTATTGGTAATATGCTGCAATTTCGTAGGGATCCAAATTCCGTGGAAACGCTCCAGGCCTTTGGGAAAGCCGTGGACTGGGCTAAGTCTGGAGCGTTTACGCAGCAGGATGTGGAGGAAGCGAAGCTGTCCGTGTTCTCGGCTGTGGACGCCCCCGTCGCCCCCTCAGACAAAGGTACTGGAGTAGGTGTTGGGGACCACGGCGGGGCCTCCCCACACACGTGTTCCCAGGCGCCCCTGTGTGGACCCCAAGCAGTAGTGCTACCATTCCGGATTCTTCCGTCCCTGAGTCCTTCCCTGGTGTGGCTTCCACACGTGACACCTTAGACATCAGCCTTGAAAATTTGCTGCTTCCCGTCCAGGCGAGGGCACCCTGTTGTGGGCCATTTCCAAAGAATCAGACGCTGCCATTTCAGAGCTCAAGTGACCATGGCCCAGCAAGGCACGTGCCCGGTTGGCACAGCTTGCTCGTAGGTTAGAGGGTGACATGCGGCCACAGCAGGAGAGTGTCAGCAGACCTGCTGATCCCGCTGGCCATGTCCAGAATTAGGGCAGGGTTGTGGGTGCTGGACTAGGCCTGCCCCAGGCCCTTTGACTTAATGGTGCCCTTGCCCTGGCCATGGGTGGTAGCGTCCCAGCAGGCAGCCTAAGCTTATCTCGCAGGCCTGGACCACTTCCTGTACGGCCTCTCGGACGAGATGAAGCAGAAACACAGGGAGCAGCTCTTCGCCGTCAGCCACGACAGCCTGGTCGCTGTGAGCCATGCGTGAGTGTGCGGCTGAGTGCGCGGCGGGCCGGGGCTGCCCTGCTAGAGAGCCCCCCACTCACCCTGTCCACATGGGTTCAGGCTGCCCTGCTAGAGAGCCCCCCACTCACCCTGTCCACATGGGTTCAGGCTGCCCTGGTAGAGAGCCCCCCACTCACCCTGTTCACATGGGTCCAGGGCTGCCCTGGTAGAGAGCCCCCCACTCACCCTGTTCACATGGATCCAGGGCTGCCCTGCTAGAGAGCCCCCCACTCACCCTGTCCACATCGGCCAGGGCTGCCCAGGTAGCGAGCCCCCCACGCACCCGGTCCACCGGCGCCCGCGCGGCCCGGGTA
>CAUYON010157879.1:0-18637 GCA_963573935.1 Arctocebus calabarensis
CCAGCTACTCAGGAGGCTGAGGCAAGAGAATCGCTTAAGCCCAAGAGCTGGAGGTTGCTGTGAGCAGTGTGACGCCACGGCACTCTACCCAGGGCGATAAAGTGAGACTCTGTCTCTACAAAAAAAAAAAAAAAAAAAAAAGATAATGACTGAATACTTTGCATATTTGATGAAAATCATTTATTTACACACCCAAGAGGTTCCATGAACACCTAGACATATAGTCAAATGGCTGAAAACCAAAATGAGAAAATCTTTAAAGGAGTAAGAGAAAAAATAAAGACTTACTATATACAAGGGAACTAAGATAAAAATAATAGCTGACTTTTCATTAGAAACACTGGAGGTTAAAAGACAGTGAAAGGGAATTTTAGATGTTCTAAAAGAAAAAGAACTGTTAACCCAAAATCTTATATCCAGTAAACCATCTTTCAAAACTAAAGGTGAAATGAAAATCATTCCAGATAAATGAAGACTGATAAAATTTATGTCCAGCAGACTTGCCTTAAAGGAAATAGCAAAGAATGTTCTTCAGACAGAAAGGAAGTCACACGAGATAGTAATTCTATAATGTACATGAAAAATACAAAGCATCAGTAAGTGTAATTATATAGGTTATTATAAAGAAGAGTATAAACATAAATTTTATATTTTATTCTAATTAATCTTACAGGCGATTGAATAAAACAATAATTATGAGTTCTATTCTTGGTCTTATAACATGAAAATATGTAATAATTGTGATAATAACAGCACAAAGGACAGAGGAATAAGTTATATTATATGAAGAATATGATACCAGACAGTAACATGAATCAATAGAAAGAAATGGACAGTACTAGACATGGTAAAAATGTGGTTAATATAAAAGACTATAATTATTTTTTCCTTTGTCTTTTAATTAATTAAAAAGACATAAGTTTGTATAAAGCAATATTCATGACACCATTTTGAGCTTATAACATACCATATATTGATATCATATATTTGGCAGTAATAGCATAAAGGAGGGGAGAGAGAATGGAGCTAAATTGCAGTAAACTTTCTGTATTTTGTTGGAGTTAAGCTAGTATAGGTAGTGCTATGCTAAGAGGTGGGTAAGGTAGTATAAGCTAAGTAGGTAGTGATATGTCAAGATGCATATTGTAATACCTAGGGCAACCAGTAAGAAGATAGTTCAAAAATATTGTGAAAAAGGTAACAAAAAAATTAAAATATTACATTAGAAAGCATGTATTTGGTACAAAAGAAGGTGGCAAAAGAGGAACATAGGAACAAAAGAAGACGTGTATATGTAGAAATATATAGAAAGTTGAGAACAAAAGAATGCATATAAACCCAACATCATTAATAGTAACATTAAGTGTGAATGAACATAACATACCAGAAAAAGGCAGAGATAACCTGACTTAATAGTTCTAGATCCAGGTATGTTCTATTTACAAGAGATATACTTTAGATCCAAAGTCACAAATAGTTTGATGTAAATAATAACCATAGCAGGAGTTGATTGTATTAATATCAGAAAAAATAGACTTTCAGAGAAGAAATATTATTAGCAAAAATAGAGACATTTTGTTATGGTTAGAAAGGTTAATTCATCATGAAGATACAACAGTTATAAACATATACATCCAATAACATAATACATGAAGCAAAAATTGATAGAATTGAAGGAAGAAATGGGAAATTTGGAAATAATGGTTGGGAGACTTTAATAACCCTTCATAATGGGTGGGACAACTAGAAAGAAAATCAGTGGTGTATAGAAGATGTGAATAACATTATTGACTTAAATGACATTTATAAAACATTTCACTCAGTAACAGCAGGAGACACATTTTTCTGTAGCATAAATGAGTATTTCCAGAATAGACCATATTATAGGCCATAAAGTCTCAGTATATTTGAAAGGATTGAAACCATACAAATATTTTCTTTGATCACGTGAAATTAAATTAGAAATTAATAACAGAGATATTTTGGGAAATCCATGAGTATAGGCATTTAGAAATTAAAATACTTATAAATATCCCATGGTCAATATAGAAACAGAAATTAGAAAATACCTTGAGCTGAGTGAAAATGCAAACAGAACATACCAAATTTTGAGATGTAGCTGAAGTAATACTTAGATGAAACTTTATAGCTGTGAAAACCTATATTAGAAAAGAAAAAAGATCTTAAGTCAGGATTCTAAGTTCATACCTTAAGAAAATAGCAAACTAAACACAAAGCAAGTGGAAATAAGAAAATAATAACTATTGAAGCAGAAATCAATGAAATAGAAAACAGAAAGCAAATTACACAATTGAGATGAAATGGGAAAAATGGCTGGGGGTTGTGGCAGGCACCTGTGGTCCCGGCTACTTGGGAGGCTTTGGCAGGGGAATCCCCTAAGCCCAGGAGTCGGAGGTTGCTGTGAGCTGTGTGACGATGCCATGGCACTCCACTAGCATTATTAGAAAATAAATGAGGCCAAATGTTGGTTCTCTGAAAGATAAACAAAATTGACAAACGTTTAGCTATCCTGACAGAGAAAATAAAGAGTATTGAAGTCACCAAAACCAAGAATGAAAGGTTGACTCTTAATCTTACAGACATTAAAAGAGAATACAAGCTTGGCGCCTGTGGTTCAGTGGGCTAAGGCGCCAGCCACGTATACCTGAGCTGGTGGGTTCGAATCCAGCCCGGGCCCGCCAAACAACAATGACGGCTACAACCAAAAAATGGCCAGGCGTTTTTGTGGCCTGTTGTGGCGGGTGCCTGTAGTCCCAGCTACTTGGGAGGTGGAGGCAAGAGACTCGCTTGAGCCCAGGAATTGGAGGTTGCTGTGAGCTGTGATGACACAGCACTCTATTCCAGAGTGACAGCTTGAGGCTCTGTCTCAAAAAAAAAAAAAAAAAAAAAAAGAATACAATGAAAAACTTTATGAAAAACCTTGGGAGGCTTTGGCAGGGGAATCCCCTAAGCCCAGGAATCGGAGGTTGCTGTGAGCTGTGTGACGCCATGGCACTCCACTGTTGGCGATAAAGTGAAACTCTGTCTCTAGAAAAAAAAAAAAATTACTATAAAGCAAAGGGAGTTTCTTAACTTGAAAAAGGGTGCCATTTAAAACCCTAAAACTAACATTTAATGGTTAAAGACTAAATTAGGAGCAAAGTAAAGGGGTCTACTGTTTTGTTCTTTTCAATGTGTACAAAACTAGAAAATCTATCAACCTATACAGGTACATCTCAGAAATATTGTGGGTTTGGTTCCAGACCACAAAAATGAAGCAATAAAGCAAGTCACGCAATTTTTCTGGTTTCCCAGCACATATAGAAGTTATGTTTATATTATACTGTGGTCTATTAGTGTACAATAGCTTTATGTGTAAAAATGTACATACTTTAAAAATACTTTATTGCTAAAAAAAATGCTACTTAAGTGAACACATGCTGTTGGCAACACGGTGCCAATAGACATTTTTGACATGGAGTCAAAACCTTTAGTATTTAAAAAAATGTATCTGTGAAGTGCAATAAAGCAAAAGTTTAATAAAGTAAGATATGCCTATATTTTTAGAACTATTAGAATTCATAAATATGTTTAGCAAGGTTGCTATAAGATTAATGTACAAAAAATGGATACATGTATTTTTTTCCCTTATAGAGCAAACCAAGACCCAGACCTGGAGACCTGATTGAGATTTTTCGCATTGGCTATGAGCACTGGGCTATCTACGTGGAAGATGATTGTGTGGTCCATCTGGCTCCCCCGAGTAAGAGTGGATACTCGATTGAATTATTGATATTTAAGTTAGCAAAGTTAATGGAAGCACAGTTATGGAACACTGTTATGTTCCTCAGCTGCTGCCTTTCTTTAGCAGGGAAGCCCTCTGAAACATTGTTTTATTGTGTGGATCTCTGTCACCAATAACCACTGAGTGTCCAGTCCTGAGTGATACTCCTATAAACAATGTCCCCCATATTCCCTGACCTCCTAAGGACCCTTTCTTTGAAAATGCAGATTTTAGAATGTGAGCCTTCATTTTGTATTGACAACTGTTCTGCATCTTGCTTTATATTTCCACGGATTCCCTGGGAAGGATGCAGATGCATATATGTTCTGATTGTCACTTGTTTTCTGTTGTCCCCAAATGCTCCTTCTGGCTTCCTGATAACCTTCAGCACCTTCATCCTCACCTTGTCTCCCTGCTGTTCAGTGTTTTCCAGGCTGCTTCACTCTAAATGTGGAAATAGTTCTCCTTTGATTTCTCAAGGCAACAATAACAAAAGGCTGAAATTAAACTTGTGGTGAATTAAATTTTAGGGGAGGTTTGATGAGGAGGAGGAGGTGGTAATAGTGGATGATTACAGCATCATGGAAAACAACTTTAAATTGGATATCCAGGATTGCTGATCACAGTGATTACCCCAGGAGATGGAACCTAGTAGGTGGGGCATTTGGGAGATAGGGAGGGAGCAGGATTCCATTGCATATTCTTTGATACCTTTAGACTTTTGTATCCTGTGAAAGTATTGCTTATTCAAAATTAAATTAAAGAGGGGCACTGTACTAGCCTTTGGCCATGACTTGTTTACAGCTGTCATCCCTGTATTTTGTCCTTCTCCTCTGGTCCAGCTTCTCACTTTGCCAGAATCATCCCACAGGGAAGAGTCCTCTTCTCACTGCTTCTCTTCTCTGTTCCATCTGCTCACACCCTTCCCACTTTTCTGTCTCAGGGTCTACTCAAGGAATATAAAAATTCAGTCTCCACCTCTCCTTTCCAGATAAATTCTAGGAGTGTTCCTCTTCTATAACCATTTAACAATTTAACAATTATGTTCTTCGCTCACTATAGATACTTCTTTTTTAAATTTCAAAATGTTAAGGGGTACAAATGTTTTAGGTAACACCGATTACTTTTGTAATGCTTGAGTCCCAACTGTCCCATTTGCTCATCACCCAAATGTGCTCATTTTACTCGTTGGGGAGGCTTTTGTCTGTCCCTTTCTGCATTCTCTCGTCTTGATTTCCACTGAGTTTTACTTCCTTCTGTGCACCTATGTGCTTATCACTTAGTTCCAGTTTAATAGTGAGTTGTTGTGGTGTTTGTTTTTCCATTCTTGAGATACTTCACTTAGGAGAATGGCCTCCAATTCCCTCCAGATTGTTGTAAAAGGTATTAAATTCATTTTTTTTTTAAAGGCTGAGTAGTACTACATGGCATACATTTATCACATGTTACTAATATACTCACGAATTGATGGGCACTTGAGATAATTCCACATCTTTGCAATTATGAATTGTGCTACAATAAACATTTGAGTGCAGATTGTCTTTTTGACGAAAAGTCTTCTTTTCCTTTGGGTAGATACCAAATAGTGGGATTGTTAGATTGAGTGGTAGGTCTACTTCTAGTTCTTTGAGGAATCTCGTTCTTTATTTTCCATAGATACTGCTGTGGATGCAGAGAAAAAGATCTTTAAGAATGAATTCTGCCATCTCTGCTCCTGAATGCTGAATTTTCTATCCCCAGCTTTTATAAAATTAGTACATTTTCTTCAAGTACATAGGAAAAGAACAAGGAATATTTCCTATTAACTCACAAAGGGAGGGGGTATACACATTTGCATATCCATATGGTTGTAGCAGAAAAATAGTCCTGATTTTAAATGATTGCCCCTCAGCCCCAGAGACTCTTTTAGAGTCTCTGTCTCTTCTAAGGACTAAAGACAGTAATGTAGCAGGTTTTAAACATTAAAAATCTGTAGAACTCTATTTTCAAACAAACTCTTCAAAAGAATCCCCATTTAATAAAATTTCAGAATATTAGGGGGTACATGTGTTTTGTTTATATTCTTTGCTTTTTGTGCAAATCAAGTCAAGGTTGTAAGCGTGCCCCATACCTAGATAGTGTGCACCATACTTAATAGGTGTGAATTTACCCATTCCCTCCTCTTCCCTCTCCTAATTTGATTTTCTTTGAGATTTACCTCCATATATGCAGTTAACTGTTGATTGATCATTTCTAACCTGGTATTGAGTGCATGTATTTGTTTCTCCATTCCTGTGAAGTTTCACCCAAAGAATGTTTTCTAGTTTCATCCAGGTTACAAAGATGTGGAAATAACGCAAGTGCCCATCAATATATGAATGGATTAATAAAATTGTGGTATATGCACACTGTGGAGTATTACTCAGCCATAAATAAACATGGTGATCTAGACATGTGATCTAGTATCTTTTTTGTCTTTGAGACAGACTCTCACTCTGTCACCTGGGCTAGAGTGCTATGGCCTCAGCTTATCTCATAGCAACTTCAAAACCCTGGGTTCAAGCAGTCCTGTCTCAGCCTTGTGAGTAGCTGGGACTGCAGGCACTTGCCACCACACCTGGATAATTTTTCTATTTTTAGTAGAGATGGGGGGGTCTTGCTTTGCTCAGGCTGGTCTCAAACTCTTGAGCTCAAGGGATCATCCCACTTTGGCCTCCCAGAGGATTACAGGCATGAGCGACCATGCCCTGCCAAGAATCGCCATGTGTGAGTAGAGATTATGACAAGTGATTTTTAACCAGTGCGCCTAAAGATCATTAATTAAATTATTTTTGAAAGAAGTTCAAAGCGCAGTGAGTATATTTTTTTTTACTCTTTTTTGGATCAACATAATTTAAGTGTGCTTTTTTGGATCAACATAATTTAAGTGTGCTTTTAAGATAAAAAAGGTTGAAAAACACTGTCATAGATGGAAGCTTGGTGTACCATTCAGAGTCTTATTTGCCTGTTTCACCTGTGTCCCTTTATTGGCCACGGAGGGAGTGTGTCATGGAACCACCATGGTCATGTACGTGATAGCCCCTTACACAGGAGCTGACACTTACATAGAGGGTGCTCATTGCACATTTGTGAAGATCACTGAAGCCTGGTTAGGAAACAAAACTCAAATCCTGGGGCTTGGGCAACATAGCCTGGGGCCACACAGCAAGGTACTTATAGCATTTAATAAGAAAGACTCCTGTGAGGGTTGAGAGTGGGGGGTGCAGTGAAGGTCAAATGGCTTCTTGGGAAGGTTGGTTATTTAGCTCAGCTCCCCCTCCTTTGCCATGCCTTTTGTTGATGGTGGGGACTAGGTTCCAATAGACGTGGGAGGGTCTTATCCAGAGACTCAGACTGAGCTGGTGCTACTTGTTGCACTTTCCAACTTTTGTTTGTCTTTGGCCACTAGGTGAGGAATTTGAGGTCGGCAGCATCACTTCAATTTTTAGTAACCGGGCTGTGGTGAAATACAGCCGCCTGCAGGATGTACTGCATGGCTGCTCCTGGAAGATCAACAACAAGCTAGATGGGACATACCTGCCCCTGCCTGTGGACAAGATCATGAGGCGTACAAAAAAGATGGTCAACAAGATAGTGCAGTACAGCCTGATTGAAGGGAACTGTGAACACTTTGTCAACAACCTCAGATATGGTGTGCCCAGGAGCCAGCAGGTGTGGCCCCATTTGCCCTGATGGTGGTGTGCCCTAGAGCAGCGGTTCTCAACCTGTGGGTCACGACCCACAGGAACTATATTAAAGGGCCATGGCATTAGGAAGGTTAAGAACCTCTGCCCTAGAGCTTTCTTGGATTATGTCAGTGACCAGATTGGCAATCAGCAGTACATCATTTGATGTACTGGCAGGGCCTTTGTGGTTCAGGAGGTATTTTTTCCTCTATTAACCCATGGAGGAGCTGAGAAGGCACTGGGCTAATAGTAAGACTTACCTGGTTGGAGCCTCCAGCTCAGCTATTCAGTGTTGGGTCTCCTTGGTCAAGTCACTTCATTTCTGAGACAGTTTCTTCCTTTACAAAACAGGGATAGGTGGAGGTGGATACTAAAGTTGCAAACTAGAAACCTAGAGGTCATATTTTGGATTTGTATGATTTTTAAATTTGAATTTCTTGTCAGCATTTGAAAATATGGAAATTTTGCATAAAAAGATCTAGATTCTCAGCTTCTCTTGAACAGCCAGTTGATCAGGCTATTGGGCTGGCATTCCTCTTCTCTGACACCCTGTGGGGCCATGCTGTGGCTCTGTGACCTCCCCCCTCCACCACTGAGGGTAGTGATAAATTCGATGTGGTATGTTACATGCAAAAGAGCTTTTATAGCCTATGTATTCACAATGATCTGGGCTGCTTTTGTTAACAGGTAATCCCTACTAAAACCCCATGAGGCGAACAGTGGAAGTATTTATTGTCTCCTTTTAAATAGATGAAAAAGAACCAAGGCAGAAAATAATTGCTCTATTTCCCCCCCTACATTTGTTATGTTCTCTGAACAGTCTGGGCTCAAATCCCAATGTTAGTCTCTCTACTGTTACCATCCCATCTGTTAGTGGGCACTGGTGGCCTCCTGCCCCTTTGCTTTCTGCATCCTTTCCTAGCCTGTATTCTATTCTTGTGAGGCCTTGCTCCAGGGCCAGGGCTTGGTGGTCTCTGACATGAGGAATCTCCCATTCCATAAGCATTTGTGCATGAAAAGTTGACCACAAGGATTGAAGAATCCTGGGCCCAGGAGTCATGAGGCTCAAGCCCATGAGCTTAGCTTAGATACAGATTCACTGTGTGGCTCTGTGTGAGTGAGTTGCATTTGCTGGCTCCCGGATTCCTCTTTTGTAGAATGCGAACCTCAGCAGTTGTGTCACTCTGAGATCCTTTGCCTCTGAACCCCACACTGGAGGCAGACAATAGGCCAAATGGCTCCAAGGGAGAAGGAATGTGTCTGTGTAGGGGCCTAGGATGCTGTGTCTCTGGCCCCCACCCAGGGCCTTGTCGGAGTCGGGAGACTAGGTCTCCGGCCCCAGCCCACTCAACTGTCTGGGCTGCTGTGCCACCTTCCTCTGGATTGGTCTTGTTCAGGTCTCAGGTACCAAGCACCTTAGAAGTCACAGTCAATATCAGCAATCTCTCAGCAGCAGTCTTAGTAGGGGTACGCCGATCAGGCGTCCCCTGAGCAAGAAGTAGAGCCAAAGGAGGAGCCCCAGCTAATTTCTCCTGAAGCTATTTATAGAAATAATCCTGTGGCCACCTGTGCCACTGGTGTGGAGACTGCTACCCCATGATACATGTAGTTTTGTGCTCTCGTGTGTCTCACTAACGAGAGCCAATGAAGTTTAGTCCTGTCCCCAATCCCTTATTGCCAAGGTATTTCTCACAGGTGCCTCCTACAGTCTGTCTCCAGCAATCCTGGATTGCCTTGGTGTCTTGCAGCTCTAGGACTTTTGGAAACACAGGATAGCATAGTTTGCCTCCTCTTTTAGGGAAAAACTCCAGGCAGGCTTGTTCCTGAATGGGAATGGTGGAGTGAAGGTAGGGGAGGGTGCAAGCCTGGGACTGGTACTGACTGTCCTGGAACTCTTGTGCTTTGCAGGTAGAACACGTCCTAATGGAAGGTGCGAAGGCTGCAGGAGCAGTTATTTCAGCTGTAGTGGATAGCATAAAGCCCAAACCAGTAACTGCCTGAAGAACCACTGACACAGCAAAGAGAACGTGCCTCCTTCCCTCCCCTTGCTTTCTTCTGTCAAATGATCCTGATTAAGAAAATTGTGAGCTTCTGGAAGAATGTAGATGTATCCAATTACCCCCCTGGTAACACATCCCCTATATGGGATCACAGACTCAAGGACTCTGAGGATGGGAAGAACTCATATCTAATGTGTGTCTGTTATGTCCCAGGCACTGTGCTAGGCATTTCTTATACTTACCTGGTTTTGTTCTCTTTGTAGGAAGGACCCTTGCTTGTTTCTTAGGCTGACTTTGGTCTATGATGCTCAAATGCCACCAGAAACACCCCAGAAAACTCTGCTTGAACATTTCCAGATAATGAAGAACTGTTCCCAGAGTTCTTTTAATTGAACTCAAATGTCTCTAGTTTCTTTCCATTTAACTTAATTCTGCCTTTTTGGACCTGTGGTGTAGTTTGGGGATTGGGTGGGGGGTGGGGAGAGGACTTTAAGAAAAACTGTGAGTCAGTTAATATTCAGGGGCCCACTATTCCTTAATCCAGAAACACATTTCCTAAGAAATGTTTTCTTTTAAGAATTATATATCAAATTTATTCTTTATTATTTTAAGTATCATTGATAAAACCATCCATCCTGCTTTTCTACATTATAATTACCAACATATTTAAAGTTCCTATTCTCAATGATTTTTCAGATGAATATTTAAAATAATTTAATCAACTGACCTTTTCCATATGAATGAGGGAGAGCAAAAGTGGTTTTTTTTTATTTATTTTTTTTAAGACAGAGTCTCAGGCTATTGCCCTGGGTAGCGTGCTGTGGCCTCACAGCTCACAGCAACCGCAAAGTCTTCTGTTCAAGCGATTCTCTTATCTCAGCCTCTTGAGTAGCTGGGACTACAGGTGCCTGCCACAGTGCCCAACTGTTTTTTTGGTGCAGTTGTCATTGTTTTAGCTGGACCAGGCTGGGTTCAAACCTGAGAGCATTGGTGTATGTGGCTGGCGCCCTACCTACTGAGCTAAGCTATGGGTGCCACCCAATTTTTTTTTTTTTAGGCAGTCTCACTCTGTCATGGCATGAGCCTAGCTCACAGCAAGTTCAAATTCCTGGGTTCAAGCCATTCTTCTGCCTCAGCCTCCTGAGTAGCTGGGACTACAAGTACCTGCCATGATGCCTGACTAATTTTTTCTAATTTTAGTAGAGACAGTGTTTCACTGTTGTTCAGGTTGGTCTCAAATTCCTGAGCTCAAGGCATCCTCCTGCCTCAGCTTCTCAAAGTGCTGGGATTATAGGCATGAACCATCATGCCTGGTTAAGGAATGGTTTTTATGTTTTGAAGAATGTTGACATGGCAACAGATCTGTAATTATGGCTGGGAATTATAGTGCCTGTTGAGAGGTGAGGCCACCAAAGAAAGCTAAAGAAGTGTTCTCTTATAGCTCTGGAGATACCTAGAAAACATGAAAAATGTGGAACAGGATAAGATGGAGCCCTCCAAGTGTTTAAGATCTGTGGATCTCCCATGAGCTTTTCTCTCGGAGAAAATAGACTCTTAATGAAACTGGCCAACTTTTTGACCTGGCCATTTAAACTTGACTGTCTCTTCCTGTTTCCTAGATGCTGTAGGCTGGGTGCCTGGCTTTGTCTCTCTTTCCCTCACTCTGTGAGTCATGACTAGGGTGAAACCTCTAGTTGCTCTTCCCAAAACACTGTCTCCCAGTCCCTGCAAATCAGTTGAGTTCCCAGTACTCTCCCTTCAATCTTTACTCATCATACATTCTAGATTGGGACTTCCTTTGAAGCAGAAGTCAAGAACTAGGAAATTATATTTTATAAAAGTATGTTCCTTTTAGCTTTTAAACTAACACAGCCATGTTTCAGTGAACCCTTTAATCTGAAGATGACTTTAAACTCATGGACAACATTAATCTTTAGTCAAACAAAGTGGATGTTGTTTGACTAACAATTACCCATTTAAAGAGTGTTTAGTACCTTCTAAACATAGGACTTATCCATCTCTTGTATGTATTTGGCACAGAAAGACATTTTTCTGTCTTTTTTATTTGAACCCAGCAGAGCAGATGCTCTTCAGAGCATTCAGGACTCATCCAAAAAACATTTTTGAGTGTCTCCCAAGTTGCCAACTCCTACCTCTTCCCACCCTTGCCTGAGCCTATGAGCATTGGTCACGGTTCACTGTGAAAAGTTCTGAGTCAGTTGGGAGGACTTAAGTCACAATGAACCATGGGGCAAAGTTCGCTTGTTGGATGTTGATCCCTTTCACTTCCAAGCTATCAGGATGAGAGCTCTGGAATGCACATCCTATACTTCGAAGATGAGGAGAGGAGGGTTTCTTAAAGTGTTTTTTCTTTTTTTAAACCTGTGGCAATTTTTGGATTTTAAGGTAGAACTTGAAATCTCTACTTTGAGTGGGACCACTTGGGTGATGTAAGGCCCATGCCCACTGTTAATGGGGTAGGGAGGGGAAATCATAAGTGAAAGTAATCTGAATGCGGATGTTTCAGAGAAGGGTTGAACATTGGTCTCTGGTTTGTATACTTATTTTTCACTGACAGGGGGTGGGTGAGTGAGGCAGTGGTGGAATTTGGTCACTTGTCATGTCACGTGGACAGAGAACTTCAAAGTGCTGTGTTTCTACATGGTAGGGGCCTGGGGCCAGGGATGCAGGAGCCAGCAGGTCCTGCATGCAGTTTAGGCATTTTGCTCAATAATGGAAAGGCTGACTTTATGAAATGAACATCTCCACAGAGATCATCATATGGCCATCAAGGGATAGGAATGGGGGACGTGTCAGTTAGGGGCACCCTAATGAAAAGAGGGCAACAGACTCCACCATTGGTCAGCAGGCCAGAGGCTGCAGGAGAAAGGGCTAGAAGGGAGTCTTCTGTGACTCCAGGAGTAGAGATAAGCTGCTCTCCAGTTCCCAGTTTTAAGTCTTTGTCTTATAATCACCTTTTGTTATTAGCAAGTTTTGTTATCATCTGTACTTGGGGAATGAAGGAAGGAGTCAGTGTCCATGGTTTGTTGTACCCAGAAGTGTTGCTGTTGTGGAGAGAGGAGGTGAGGGGCCCCCAGTAGTCCAGAGGAAGCAAGCAGACCAGGGAGGTTCCATGTTGGTTTAAAATGCAAGCATTGTTCTCTGAACTACTATGGCACAGAACTGGATTTCCTGCAAGAGGAGGGGAGGTTGGTCAAAAAAGTAAGATTTTAAAGAGGAGGATGATTCCTGAATCTGTAGGACTTGGGTGCTTGTGCCATACAGAGACAAGCACAGCACCAGGAGAGTGGGAGCTGGATACACAGCATTCTGGTGATCATAGACCCTTTTGATCCCCGCACTTGTTGAAACATTTTTTTATCACCTTAGCAGAACCATTAATGGTAATACAAACTGTAAGAAGGCCATTTGAGCCATAAAAAGTTCTTTTCTGTCAAAGTTTTTTTTTTTTTCACTGTTTTTGAAGCCAATTTTTAGCTGGAAAGAATCTTTAACGGGAAGCCAACTATTAAATATTTATGAATGTCATGCTACTGCTTGGTACAAAGCAATTTTTTTTTTTTTGCTTGATTGTGGTGGTGTTTATTTTGTTTTAAAAGCATTTTTGGTTGGCTCGGCGCCTGTGGCTCAATGGGCTAAGGCGCCAGCCACATACACCTGAGCTGGCGGGTTTAAATCCAGCCCGGGCCCGCCAAACAACAATGGTAGCTGCAATCTAAAAATGGCTGGGCATTGTGGCAGGTGCTTGTAGTCCCAGCTACTTGGGAGGCAGAGGCAGGAGACTTACTTGAGCCCAGGAATTGGAGGTTGCTGTGAGCTGTGATGACACAGCACTCTATCCAGAGTGACAGCTTGAGGCTCTGTCTCAAAAAAAGTATTTTTGGCAACTCAGATTATTTAGTTTGCTAGGTGAAATGTAAAAAGATTAATGTTTATTTTTAAAAAGATTGCTTAAAGTTCACCTTCAGAGTTAAAGCATATCTGAGTTTATAATATTGTGGAGGGAGATGTTTTATTAAATGATTAATTTTTGGTACTTTCGGCTGTGCTTCAAAAAAGAGCTTTTAAAAAAATCAGTGGAAGCCACAGGTTTGTTGTCTTTATGTGTTGATGAAAGGTCACTACCCCAACCTTTGCCTGAACCTATGAGCAGTGGTCAGGTTGGCTGTGAATTCTGAGTCCAAAGCACAAGGAAGCCATTGCCTTTGTTGATTTTCCAGAGCAGTGGCTTCCAGTTTCCAGCAGACCCATCTTCTCTTTAGACATTATATCACTGAGCTGCTCCTTGTAAAAAAGGATGATAACATGGAGCAGCTGTGGCCAAAACAGGCCCCATAGCTTCACGTAGAAAGCCAGAGTGGCATCTGCTAGACTGGAAGCCCTTGCTGATGTGCTGTGCCCACTGTTAATGGGACTAAGATAATGATGACAACAATAGTGACATTCACTGAGTGTTCCCTCTGTTCTGGGAACTGTTTTGTGCACTTTATAAACATCTCTATGAGGACCTACTTCATTTAACCCATCACCATGTGTTCATTATTTCCATGACAGACTATCTCCCCCCTAAAGAGACCATCCAACTGAACCAGCTTTGTCCAATGCTTTAACCTGAGTAAATGTTTACAGCAGTAGTGTCTCCACTCAGCAAAATAAGAAAATTAAAACAAAAGAGTTGATTTACAACAAAACGAGAGATAAATAGGGAAAAGGGATGTTAAGGCCCAAAGATGTATCATGATAGTGGCATTTTGGCCAGAGGCAAAGGGCTCACCAGTAGGGGCAGAACTAATTGGATGTAATCCCACTGTCAGGCCTTGGCTGTTAGGTGAGTTGTAGTAGATATTAGTGAGTAGAATAAACTTTCAAAACCGGTCTTTGGCATTTCTGGGATGGGAGGTCTCTGAAGGGTACAGACATTGAGTTGTGAGTACCCAATTCAGCACCGGCTCATAAGAGCTACAGCAAGTTGCATCCTCTTTATGTGATGGGGTGAGAACTCAGTCCAGGGAGGAACTTGGGAGCATGGAACATCAGAACCTCTTCAGTTCTAATCGTTTTTTTGTGATTGATATATCACAGAGACCCATAGACTCTGGCTATGGCAGAGCTTGCCTGGATGGTGAAATCTATCAGGAGGACAGCTTTGGTGTTTTAGGGAGCCCAGTTCTGTCACAACTGTAGCAGGATCAAGCTTTACTACTATCTCAACTCAGGGGAATATGGCAAGAACTTTCTTTAAATTTTGCTCAAATTCAGATGCTAAGAGTTCTTTTATTCCATACCTCTATATCCTGTGGGGGGGTACACAGGGCAGCCCTGAACAGTCCCCAAACCCCTGGGACTTCACAGAGCAATAGAAAATCAGTGCTCTAATAACAGCTTATAGGTTATTGACGAAATGGCCTTTTATGGAGCTCATGCTCAGGACTGCAAGGCTGGGCTCAGGAAGGGAGCAGGGAAAGACTCATTGAGGCTTGTGCATCAAGAATATACCCAGACTTCAAACACAAGCAGCCTGACAGATGTGTGGTGTTAAGAAAAGTGAAGAAAGAGAAGGAGCACATGGCATTGTCTCTATATCAGTCTTCAAATATGAGGAAAACAACCTGAAAGAGACTTCATCAGTTTCAGCTCTCTAGGCATTCCTAGAGCCACAAGCAGACCTGTGTTAGGACTCAGTTGTGAGGAGCAGAAAACTCAAGAAAAGCAAAGAATTTCCTGGTTTAAGTGATTGTCAAATCCTGGAGCAGAAATCTGTGCAGTTGGATTTAGGCCTTCATGATATCGGCTTCATGTGGTGGGTTGGTTCTCTCCAGAACCGTGTGATTATTGTGAACAAAGAAGTGAAGGTGTTGGGGAAATGGAAACAGCTCTTGACCACAGTACACCTTGGGATCTTAGTTCTTTCCTTTCTTTCAAAAGGACCTGGAATATCCTCTGATGCACAAAAGCTGGTACTCCTGTCAGATTCCTGGCTAGGATTCCTTAGAGAAGCTTCATAGTCATGAGACATGGGTATTACTTGTTAATGGGAAATACATATTTTGGGGTTTGTAGTTTCTGTGGTTTCATTTCAATCCAGCATTATAGAGAATTTACC
Source organism: Arctocebus calabarensis (assembly GCA_963573935.1). Taxonomy (NCBI): domain Eukaryota; kingdom Metazoa; phylum Chordata; class Mammalia; order Primates; family Lorisidae; genus Arctocebus; species Arctocebus calabarensis. The sequence continues at coordinate 15,613 of CAUYON010157879.1, forward strand.
CTTGTGGATCAGGCTCCCTAGGAAACAGACTCTGAGGCTGAGGTTTGTGGGCATGAAGTTTACTAGGGGACATAGAGGAAGAGGATTGGGTAGAGGGAGAAGCTGAACTATGTAGTCAGAGCAAAAGCCTCTAGAGCAGCGGTTTTCAACCTGTGGGTTGCGACCCCTTTGGGGGTCGAACGACCCTTTCACAGGAGTCACATAAGGCCATCCTGCATATCAGCTATTTACATTATGATTCATAACACTAGGAAAATTACACTTATGAAGTAGCAACAAAAATAATTTTATGGTTGGGGGTCACCACAACATGAGGAACTGTATTAAAGGGTTGTGGCATTACGAAGGTTGAGAACCACTGCTCTAGAGCACCCTGGAGTTGGGATGGGCTTACAGAGCTGTCCTGCATGGAGGCCACAGGGCCAGTCTTTTACACTCCATTTACTAGTCTGTGGATGCAGGTTGCCAATGATGAGGGGAATGAGCCTTCTGGAGAAGTCCTTCATTGAGAGCTGTCCTCCATCAACCCTTTTGGCAGCTGGAAGAAGACTTCCTTTAGTCCTGAAGGCAGTGGGGAGCAGGAAGCTCACCACATTTGTAGAGAGCCTTCAACAGTATCCACCACACCTACTGTTTTCTGAGCACTGTGTTAATTTCTGGGGATTTAATGATAAGAAGAAAGACTGAGAAATTTAGGCTCTAGAGCAGTGGTTCTCAACCTATGGATCGCAACCCTTTTTTAACAATGAAACTACATTGCGGCATTAGGAAGATTGAGAATCACTGCAGAGGAGACACAAAAGAGAAAACCACAGTATTGGCTGTCCTTCGCTTATATTATTAATACAGTCCTATAGGCACATATGAAAAACAGTCTCCTTTTTGGGGGTTTTGGATTTTACTCACCAATGTAAATGTAGTAGACAGGATTTAAAAAATGACAACTAGGATGTGCGAAAATATAACTTAGAAAAATATAACGTCACCTCTATTTAGATTCCCAAACCTGCTCGATGGCAGATGGCATCAGTAAACTCAGTCATTTCAGGTTTAAATTTAGCAATTTCTTTTTTTTTTTGAGACAGAGTCTCACTATGTGGCAAAATGGATGGGCTGCCAACAAGAGTACTACTAATATAGAAAATTGAAAGAAATCAAGGAAGATAACCGATAATACGAGGGTAGCTTTCCCAATTAAAAATTATAATTCCTTTTTAAAAATAAAAAATATTTTAAATTATATTTATCATTTTTTGTGTGTGTGTGTTATGAACATTCCAATTCTACTCCTTTAGTGTGAACCTGGCCTGGGCCTGCTAAACAACGACAACTACAACAAAAAAAAGTTGGGCATTGTGGCAGGTGCCTGTAGTCCCAGCTACTTGGGAGGCTGAAGCAAGAGAATTGCTTAAGCCCAAGAGTTTGAGGTTGCTGTGAGCTGTGATGCCACAGCACCCTACGGAGGGCGACATTATGATTTGATTTGCATTTCTTTGATTATTTGTAATATTGAGTGTTTTTCACATACTTAGCCAATTGTATGTCTTCTTTTGAGAAATGTCTATGCAGATCTTTTGAACCTTTTAAAATTGGATTACTTGATTTTTTGCTGTTGTTTGTGCTTCTTATATATTCTAGTTATTAATCCCTTGTTAGATGGATTGTTTGCAAATGTTTTCTACCATTGTGTCTACTTTGATGATTATTTCCTCTGCAGTGTAGGAGCATTTTAGCTTAATGTAATCCTATTTGTCTACTTTTGCTATGGTTTGCCTATGCTTTTGAGTCTTACCCCCAATTTTTTTGCCCAAACCAGTGTCCTGGAGTATTTCCCAATGTCTTCTAGTAGTTTCATAGTTTCAGGGTTACATTTAAGTTTTTAATACATTTTGACTTGATTTTTTTTTAATTATTGGGGATTCATTGAGGGTACAAGAAACCATGTTACATTGCTTGCATTTGTTGGGTAAAGTCCCTCTTACAATCATGTTTTTTCCCCAAAAGGTGTGGCACACACCAAGACCCCCCTTGCTCCTTCCCTCTCTCTGTTCTTCCTTTCCCCACCCCTACCTCATTCTTTTTCTCTCTGCTCTCCCCTTCCCGCACCCCCACTGTGTCATTAATTGTCATTAATTGTCCTCATATCAAAATAGAGTACATGGGATTCATGCTTCTCCATTCTTGTGACGCTTTAGTAAGAATAATGTGTTCCACTTCCATCCAGGTTAAAACAAAGGCTGTAAGTCTCCATTTTTTTAATGGCTAAATAGTATTCCATACTGTACACATATACCACAGTTTGTTAATCCATTCCAGGGTTGGTGGGCATTTAGGCTGTTTCCACATTTTGGTGATTGTAAATTGAGCTGCAATAAACAGCCTAGTGCAAGTGTCCTTATGATAAAAGAATTTTTTTCCTTCTGGGTAGATGCCCAGTAATGGGATTGCAGGACCAAATGGGAGGTCTAGCTTGAGTTCTTTGAGAGTTCAAGTAAAGTTTGAGTTTACTTCCTTCCAAAAAGGCTGTATCAGTTTGCAGTCCCACCAGCAGTGTAAAAGTGTTCCCTTCTCTCCACATCCACACCAGCATCTGCAGTTTTGAGATTTTTATATGTGGGTCATTCTCACTGGAGTTAGATGGTATCTTAGGGTGGTTTTGATTTGTATTTCTCTAATAATTAGGGATGATGAGCATTTTTTCATGTTTGTTAGCCATTCGTCTGTCTTCTTTAGAGAAGGTTCTATTCATGTCTCTTGTCGATTGATATATGGGATTGTTGGCTTTTTTCATGTGGATTAATTTGAGTTCTCTATAGATCTTACTTATCAAGCTTGTGTCTGATTCAAAATATGCAAATATCCTTTCCCATTGTGTAGGTTGTCCATTTGCTTTGGTTGTTGTCTCCTTAGCTGTACAGAAGCTTTTGAGTTTAATTAAGTCCCATTTGTTTATTTTTGTTGTTGTTGCAATTGCCATGGCAGTCTTCTTCATGAAGTCTTTCCGTAGGCCAGTATCTTCCAATGT
>CAUYON010157881.1:0-51712 GCA_963573935.1 Arctocebus calabarensis
AGGGGAGGAGGAATGGAGGGGAGGAGGGAGGAGGGATGGAGGGAGGAGGGGAGGAGGAAAGAGGGATGGAGGAAGGAGGGGAGGAGGAAAGAGGGATGGAGGAAGGAGGGATGGAGGGAGGAGGGGAGGAGGAAAGAGGGGTGGAGGGAGGAGGGGAGGAGGAAGGCGGGATGGAGGAAGGAGGGGAGGAGCAAGGAGGGATGGAGGGAGGAGGGGAGGAGCAAGGAGGGATGGAGGGAGGAGGGGAGCATGGACCGATACGGATGAGGGGGAAGCCCACCCCTCCGTGAGCGAAGTGCGTTGTGAGAGACAAGGCTGCTGTGTGAGCAGGAGACTGTCCTGCCTTCTGGGTTTGCCTCTCAGACGTGGGTCGGCTGACCCTGCGCTTGACCCCCATGGCTGGAATCTGCTCCTGGTCCAGCAGGTCGTGCTGGGCCACAATTTTGGGATCTTTATGGCCTGAACCCCTACTGTCAGCCCTGCCTTTGCCGGTTCTCGCTCCGGGTAACATGTGAGCTTCTTGTCTCCTTCCCTGTGGTGTCCACATGAGTCCTGCTCATTTGGGGATGGTCACTCTTTGAATCTAGGAAATAAAGGAACTTTCTCTGCGGTGTTAAAATTCCCTTTGAATGTCAAGGACTCATCGCAGTATTCTATGCCTCTGTGTCCTTGGCAAATATTACCAAAGAACTCTCTAGAAGGGTCAGAAGTACTTTCCCTTTTGACTTCGGTTTTTCAGAGAGAGGTGGGGCCCCTTCCCTGGAGACCTGCACCGTGCCTGCCTGGTGTTACATGGCCACACCGCCCACACCGCCCACACCGCTCCTGGACCAACCAGGCCTCAGACGTCTGCCAGACTCCTCGTATTCAGAATATGCTACCACTGAGCAAGCACCGCCCCATTCCCAAAGTCAGCTAGGTCATTTTTTAGGGTCTGCTATCGACCTCCCAGAGCACCCGGGTACCCCCTCTCCACGCCGTGCTCCCAGCTCATGTGCACTTTTATCTCTCCCTCTGAGGAAATCTGTAGGGTTAGATCTTAATTAACACCTACACAGCGCTGGACACCTGGCCCCTGAGTGTTTCCAAATAAACATCGTCACATTCAGACAAATTATCTGGAGACTGCACGCGTTCCAGAGGTGTGAAGCCTGTGATTTGTGATGCAGCCTCCTCCTTTCCATCCAACTCTTGACCCTATCCCGGGAAGACGGGAGGTGGCTTGGAAAGACAGTTCCCAGACCTGAGTCCTGTCCCCGTCCAGCCCTCAGGCGCTGAGTCACCTTACACTCTCGTCAGGCCCATCTGCACAGTCGAGGTTGGCCTTCCAGCTGCATCCCTGGAGGGGACCCAGAGCCCACCTGGGGCCTGTCCATCAGGCAGGTGTGGGCCCCCCCACATGCACCAGAGAAGAGTAATCTGAATGGTGCTGTGAGAGGTCCCCTGAGCAATAGGCTTCAATGGAAAACACAAAATCTCGAAGACAGCTGGTCCAGGTGACCCTGCAGGGCCCCCTGGATGCCCAGGTGTGACTACTATAGTCACAGCAGTACCTAACCGCCACAGCAGGAGAGGCCACATAGGAGGGAAGGGGAGCCGGGGCCTCCCCACTCCTGACAAAGTGCAAGTCGACGGCTGCTGTCACAAGGAAGGGCAGAGAGTAGAAGGGACAGTAGGACGTGGAGAAGGAAAAACCTGGAGCACCGTTATGGGGAGAAACGGTGAGGCCACCACGCAAGTCGGCTGGCTCCTGACAGGGGGCGTCAGCTCTGCGTCACCACGTTACCAGGGAACCCGAGAGACTGGACAGCCTGATACCTCTGTGTCCCTAGGGACATTTCTGGGGCGTGGGATCTTCCTTCACATAAACATAAAGGTGTATTTATGGCCCACTTGATATAAGGAGGGATGTAATTCATACCGAAGTCACTGTCCCTATGTCTGTTTGTTTCCTCTTGTTTTAGAAGAAATTACAGTGAAGATACAGCTGAACCTTTGTAAGGTGAACCCCCAAGGGACTGTAACAGACTGGTCAGCACACCTACTGTGTTGGTACACACAGTAATGCCTGTCCCGTTTATGAGAATGAGGTCAGGGCAAGGGCTGGCCAGTGTAGGGGTGGTGGGTGTCGGGGGTGTCAGTGCAGGGGGTGGTCAAAGCAGGGGGGTGGCCTGTGCAGGGGGTGGTCAGTCCTGGGGATGGTCAGTGCAGGGAGTGGCCAGTGCAGGGGCTGTTCAGCGCAGGGCTGGTCAGTACAGGGAGTGGCCTGTGCAGGGAGTGGCCAGTGCAGGGGGCTGGCCAGTGCAGGGACTAGTCAGTACAGTGGTCCTACCAGCTCCTAACAGCATCACAGCCCAGCTCCCATGCCTCTGGCACCCAGGGGCAGAGTCGCCCTGACACTTGTGGAATTACAGTATTGTAGCAGGAGACAGAAGTCGCCCTCCTTCCTTCCTCGTCCTCCTTGGTGGCCAGCTGCTACCTCACAGGGGCACGGGAGGCCAGTCGAGTCCATCCACTTCCCAGGGAGAATTCTTAGGTGATAAACCTAAAGGTCGCAGGAGCAAACTTCTCCAGGGTCCCAGGGCTACTTAGTGGAACGTTGACCTGACAGGCAGCACCCCCATGCCTGTCTTCCAGGGAGCACCAGGTGCCCTGCCCCACCCCCGCCTGCCTATGGTACTGAGTCCTGCTTCTCCCAAGCGCTCTGGCAGCCACAACAGGCCAAGCCCAGGAACACAGTGACTGCCACAGCCAGTGAGTGACAAGGACCAGAACGTAAAACAAGGGAGACTGGGACCCACAGCCTCCATGTCTGTCCGGTTTCTGGAATGTACTTCAGGACCATTTCTGCTTCTTAAATCCTAGATGATCGTTTTTAATGGACTGTGCTCACATCTTCTCTGGAAGCCCTTTCTTAACCGGTCACAATTCTGCTTTCTCTCCTGTCTGCTCCCAGATGATTGATCACAGCGGCCATTCTGTTTTGTTTTAGAGAAAATTGCAGCGAGTTTATCTTCCCTTTCATATTGTGAAAGCTTCAGACAAGGGGTGAACTTAATTAATTAATCCGACTACCCAGGCATAGGCCCTGCACTCATCCTTTTAGACATTCATTTGTTTCTTTTCTAATGAAATATTTATTCGGGGCTTGCAATATTTCACATACTCAATAAAGAGAATAAAAAAGGTGATTAATTTTTCAACTTCCACCTCTGAGTTTCTGCTCTTCACACCCAACATGAGAAGAGGGAAGGACCTGGCCCCACATTACTTTTTTGTCCTTCCCACATATGGCACTAAGCTGTGCGCAAAGTGAACACTCACTGTGTCTGAGAGATGCTGGACAAGGTTTGGATGGGCCCTCTACTTCTTACTGAGGTATTCAGCCTACAGCTCACAGGCTGCATGCAGATTGTTTAAGAACTGTTTTGCTTACCTATGGCATTGCAAAGAATGTGCACAGAGCTTTTTTTTTTTTTTGCTCATCAGTTTTCATTAGTGTTTGCGTATTTAACATGTGGCTCAAGACAACTCTTATTCTCATAATGTTCAGCAAAAAGACAAAAAGTTGGACACCCCTGCAAGATTTCAAGAAGATAAGATGGTTTCCCCAGGGTATGAGCTGACTGTCAAATAGGATGGAGATGGTTCTTAAAGGGAGCTGATGAAATGCACCGGTCAGCAGGGAGGTGTGGCCAGCAGGAACAGAGGGAACCAGAGACAGCAGCTTTGCAGAAGAATCAGTGTGCTGGGACCAGGGCAGGGTATAGGGCTTTGGAAGGGCAGCAGACACATCATATTTTTACAAGAATAAAACCCTAAGCTAACCAATCAAACCTCTAAAAGTAGAAACTTGCTCTATTTCCTGGGATTTAGGACCTGGCCCCAACAAAATCAATGGCCCCATCTTGATTCTTTTTACCACCAAGGCTCCTTGCAGAGCACAGCACTGCACGGGCAGATGGGGCCTGGAGGCAGCCCGAGGATGCAGGCGCCATGCATCTCAGGACAGCATCCCCACTACCTCTGCACACCCTGAGGTCGGCACGGGGGGCCTGTATCGGGCCTGAAGGATGAGAGGCAGGGAAGACGTGCTCAGCTGCTGTACCACTGTCCTTCATTTCCCTTTGCCAGAGCCAACGCAAACCCGAGAAAGAGCTTTCTTAGTTTCATCTCTTCTCCTTAGAGACCCACACAGTCACCAGGAGGTACCTTAGCAGTCTGGGGTCACCTGGGAGTAGGAGGTCATGGCTCTGCTCAGGGGAGGAGCTGGTGGGCAGTCCAAGGAGCTCCTTGGAGCCCCTCCACCCGCCCACGCCTCTAAAGTTCCTTGGGGGCAACTTGCAGATGCTGGCATAAAGGGTCCCCGAGTCCTTGCCAGCCACGTCCTTCTTTTATTCTCTCTCCTTCTTCTTTATCCCCAAAACACCAGCTAGGAGTGGGGATCAGAGTAAGAATTAGGAACAAAAAAGAGTTATGGTCCAAGAAGTTTAGAAGGAAAGCAGCTTTAGAATGTTACTGAAAGCATTTGACACAAAGAAAGAATGTATGAATTACGGGACTCAAGCACCAACATTTTCTTAATTTCCCCCAAACAATTGACTTATGATGAAAATTCTGAGACTCAACCCTAAAGAGAAATGAAGTTACAAGACATACAATTTAAAAATGCTTGAGCCTTATGGTACAACATGGAGATTTTTTTTTAAATAATCATAACATTTTCTTTCTGATTCAAAAATGTTAATTTATTCTAGTAATCCAGAATCTTTGTAGGTGGTGATATGAAATTCTATTATTGTTCCGTTAATGTATTGCTGTTGTTTTCATAATTTAAAAAATTAAATCCCCATGAAACTTGCTCTAAAGAATTTTCATAAAATAACAGTGTGTTTCTTTTGCCATATCCATAGGGAATATATTTATACATTTTTCCCAGTTAGATGAATTTTTGCTCAGGTTTACTGTGACAACTCTCTTGCTTGGCACTCTCTTGAGAAAACAATTCTCTTCCGTCGCTTGAGACAAACTTGTTACAAGGAGCATGTAGTGATAATTTACTTAGACTCTTCACCTCAACTCTATTTTAAAATTTGTATTACTAAAACAGAACCTACTGGAAAAAAGGGAAAGAAAAGATAGATTACTACATTTATAGAACGTATTTCTAACTTAAGAAGCATTTTTCTGTGCTGTGAAATTTTAATGTGGATTAGTCATACGCTGGGTTCAACTGTTAAGAGCAGACTTCCAATACCAGACAAAGCTGGGTTCCCACCTTCAGAGACTGAGTAATCCCCTTTAGAGTGAACATCGACAGAGGATCTGTCAAACAGCGGTGTTGCAGAAAGAAACAGTGAATATCTCTATTGCGTGGGAAGGTGAGCCCAAATGCGGAGGGTAAGTGAATGGAGGTGACGGGGCTCTCAAGGAAGCAGCCGTGGTTCTCAGCTTCTGTAGGTTCACCCCACAGTTTCACATCTGACGCCCCCCCGTCGCCCTCTAATTGCACTAAATGAGACTGAACATCCACAGCAGAACTGCGTTTACCTCTCTGCCTCCGGGAGTGTATAGGGTCAAAAAGCGAACTCGCCACTGTGTTAGAGCAGCTCATGTAACTCTGTGAATGTGGATTCACGGGGAAACAAACACGATCTCCATAAACAAGATGGAAACCTTCTCTCCCATTTGCTAGATTAGCATCTGACCCTCCCAGACGAAAGCTACGGAAAAGACAGGTGAATTTAGAAGCCCACAACAGTCAAGCAATTTTAGGAAGTAGTAAAAGTCAAAACCACCCAGGTGAAAGCGAGGGCCGTGGGCACACAGGGGTTGTAAATGCCTATTTTGTTGTAGTCTCGGGGAATTCTTAAGATTGATTAGTCTGCAAACATCAGGTACGAGATCGGTCCCAGATTTAATGAACTTTGCTTATGTCAAATTTCCCGAAATCCATGGGGTTAGCCAGATTTCTGCTGATTTGAAGCACCTGGGAACTTGCCCATCCATATGTTTTCATTTAAAGGCCAATTTTCTCCAGAAGAGCACCAACAGAAGTTCTGAAGTGTGTTGCCCCCGCACTTAAACAGTGTGTAGATGCTTCACCTGATATGCACAGTGTCAGCCGTTGACAAATTAGTCTGATTCTGGCAGGGCAGGAAACACATGCGCAAGGCGGTGTAGAATGCATCTGGGTTAGCAGGGAAAGGAGGAAACCCAGGGCTCAGAGGCTCAGATCAATGAGGACGGTCTGCAGGAAAGGACGTAATTTAAATGATAATGGTATTATATGCCCTATGAATATCTATTAGGCACTAAAACTGCCCTGATTTGATTCCTAATCTGCAAACAAATCATTGTACTGGGCTGAGGATGGCTCCTAGCAGCTTGTAACTCCATATTTTTATGTCTGTGAGATGCTCAAGTGAGAGGAGGTGCCTTGCAGGGCTGTTGCTGGCGTCCCACCAGCGGACCACGGCCCCTTTATGGGCCTAAAGAACTGGGCAACAATAGCCCCATTATGGCCGTCATGTGCCCACGGTGTGAGACAGGCTTCGCACTTCAAATGCAAGATCAAAACGAGCATAACTAATGGATCCACCAAAGAATCCAGTTTAAAGTCCTGGTTTGAAAACTCCCACACATTGCACATTCCTCACCAGGGCTTTTCCCAGGGGAGAAAGGGCCCGGAAAGGCGGGTGGGACACAGCCAGGAAGCTGCAGGCTGCTGGGTGCCAGGTCACTCTCTGGATGGATCCCAGTGAGAGTGAGCTCCAAAGGGGACGGAGGAGGCTGAGGAGTGCCCAGAATTCCCACACGTCCCAGGGAGCCCGTGGAGGGAGCACGCTTGGCATTGGTGTGACACAGGCTCAGAGGTGTCCCCGGGGGTGCGAGGTGGGGGCCTTGGGGCACACGGATGGTGCAGTGGAAGAATGTGGTCAAGATGAAAAGAGGCTCCCAGTGCAATCCACGCAGAAACAGGGTGCAGCAGGCACAAGGTCCAGGTTCCCACCCTGTGCAAATGTGCGACCCACCGCTGAAGAGGGGGCAGTTACCACGGCATCCGTGCAGCTGTGAAACTCTGGGCCGGAAGCCCAGTCTGGACAGAGTTCCTGAGAGCATGCCGACGGAGGAAGGACCCCCTGGGAGTGTAAGCAAGGAGGGAGGGAGTGAAAACCAATTTCTACAAGAACCCACGCGGTTGGAATGGATCAAGAGAAATCAGTCCCTACAGGCAATTTTAAATGACATTAAAAGACAGACACCCTGACTTTGTGGTAGTTTCTCAACTTCTTAAGAAATGACCCAAGAGATTTGGGAGCAGATGGAATCATTCCAAACTGTAGAGTTCCCTAGGAATGGCCTCTGTGATGGAAAATCTTCTCCAGGAATCAAGGTGAGCAAGTTAGCAGAGTTTTCTGCAGGAGCCTCAGGCCACAGGTGCCGGCTGTCCCCACCGGGAGGCTCTTCCACACAGCTCTGTGCCTTGTTTCCTGAACAAACACTTTTAACACCGTGAAAGACTCAAGGCTCTCCAGTTCTCATTCTACTTTAACTTTCTTTTTCACTTTCTGGATGGCAGGTGAGAGCAATTGGCCCCTGCTGGTCACAGACACTATTCCCAGGACACTCTCTCCTCCCTCCTGGGAGAAAAGCAGCCCAACTTCCAGGAACTGCTAAGCCTGGACACTGCCCCCATGGGGGTAAACAATGTCACTCAACACCAACATCAGACAAGCCACTCTGAGACCAGGGTGGATCAAGGTAAAAACAAGACCTCCCTGTAATTATGTTTGTACACAGACAAGATACGAGCATTGAACAACATGCAAAAATGCCCCCACACTCCATGATCCTGGCTGGTGGGTGTGGCTACTGACCCCCCACCCCGTGATCCTGTGGGTGTGACTACTGACCCCACACCCCGTGTTCCTGGCTGGTGGATATGACTACTGACCCCCCCACCCTGTGATCTTGGCTGGTGGGTATGACTACTGACTCCTCTTCCCATGATCCTGTGGGTGTGACTAGTGACCCCCCCACCCCGTGATCCTGGCTGGTGGGTGTGACTACTGACCCCCCCACCCTGTGATCCTGACTGGTGGGGGTGACTATTGACCCCCCACCCCGTGATCCTTGTGAGGAGTGTGACTACTTCCCCGAGTGTCTGTGCTGTTTGTCAAAGGAAGTGGTGGCCTATGGTTATGGTCCTGTCCCAGCACCTGGGTCTCATCCACACATCTTTTCTGACCAGAATGAAGACAAGTCATCTGCCCGTCCTCCCAACCCCTATGAAAAGGGGGTGTCACAACACACACTGTGCTCCAAGCTGCTTATTGATGTATTGTACAGATGAACACAAATGTGCTCCGTGGGACAGCAGTGAGCCTGGACCATTGGCCAGCTTGGAGAAGGCCCTGTAACGTAAGGAAAGGGCACTTTCTGGGTATCAGGCTCTAGACACATATTGTCACTCATCTAAATGTATGGATTTCAGCTTTAACGTTCAACCTTATGGGCCTCAGTCTCCTCCTGTGCAGAAGGCAGTCAGGAGCAGGTCAAACCACCATTAGCCTCCTTAGCAATTCAGTGTTTTTTTAAATAGAAATTTTAGATCAAATGACAGATGCTTATGGTAGGTAAGCCATGACGGAGCTAGCCTTCAAGAAAAAGCAAAGCCTTTATAAAATAAAAGGAGAGTTTGAGATGCCTGGGGTCACCCACTGAATTCACACCACATGTCTCTCTTCTTCCTCACTTCTCTGTCCTCACCCCTGCATCTCTCCAGAATCTCACTTTCTCAGTTTCCTCAAGATTCTTCTTCTAAGACCTGGATTTGTCATATGACCCTGTGCTGAGCTGCTCCCATGATTATCCCCCTTTCTTACTTTTCAGATGGGGAAGGTCAGACCCCAGCCTTTATTTTTGCAGCTCTTCCCCACAGGGGCACCTGATGTCCTTGCAGGGGCTCAGCGCAGTCTTTGTGAGTAGACAGTGCAGGAGTAACTCGTGAGCGAAGGAGGCTGTCATTGAGAAAACAAGAACGCAGAAGCACTGTGCCAATCCGTACTTGGTATTTTGAAACTTGAAAAAACTTTGTTAAGTTCTACACTGTTGAATTGTGGTAAAAGACACACAGATAAAATTTGCAACCTTTGCTATTTTTAAGTGTACTGTTCAGAGGCATTAAGGACATCCACGCAGTTGTTCAAACACCACCACCATCTGTTTTCAAAACTCTTTTTATCTTCCCAAACCAAAACTTCCCACCACCCTGGCCACAGTGGTCCCCCACTGGACTCTGGGACGCTCCCACAGTTTGTGGTGAATACTGCCGCTGCAAAGACACATGCACACAAGTGCTGGACACCCAGCTTCTCACCCTTTAGGGTGTGTCTTGCACCGTCTGTGATGCCATAATACCTGAGGCTGGGAGATTTATAAATGTTCTTTAGGCTGTATAGATGCATGTGGCAGCATCTGCTTCTGGTGAGGACCCCTAGGGCTTCTGTTCATGGCAGGAGGCACAGGGGAGCCCATGTGTGCAGAAAATGTGGTAAGAAAAGGCAGGAGAGAGGGGGGGATGCCAGTGCTCTTGGCAGTCACGTTTCTCTCACTCCACGACTGGAGACACCTCCGAGCCGTTCCCGAGGGGTCTGCCTATGTGACTTGGGCACCTCCCCTGGGCCCCTGGCCAATGCTTTGGATCAAATTTCATGTAAGATTTAGAAGGACAGACATCCAAACCACATCATCATCACACACACCCGGGGATGAAATTTCTGGGCCACACATCACGTCCACAAGTTATCTACATTGCCTCCACACTGGTCCCCACAGCGGCCAACTTTCCCAGCCCACTAACGGTAACGGTGCACCAGCTGCTCAGTGTGACTCCAGTTTCTAATCATCGTCACTATTTGCTGGTTTTTTATAGTAGCCACCCTAATGGGTGTGAGGTGGCATCTATTCCGACATGGTTGGGATTTGTGTTTTCCTAATGATAAGTGATATTGAAGACCTGTCATGTGCTTATGGGCCATTAGCTGTGATTTCTGCTTTGGGTGAGAAGTTCATTCTCATCGGCCAGTGTACAGGTATTTAAACTTCTTGTTCCACAGTTGAGGCTCTGAGTTATGATTCTCTGTGGCTTGTGACTGGCTCACAAGCATTTGTGGTACTGTCAGCCGCAGCCACTCTGCAGCTGGAGGTTTAGCTCTATCTTGTTTGATTCCCCCCAAACTGGGAGTCAATGTGTTGTTGCCCCAGGGCAGAGATGAGACTGAGTCACATTTTTATAAGACAGCACCACCAGGTATCGGTTTGCATGCTACTCTGGCCATCCAACACTCAGGTGATTTATTGGCCTTACGTGTTGTGCTCATAGTGGGTAATCCACTCAAATGCTAGCCATCAATAAAAAATCACAGCCTTCAAGTAATGCAAAGATTCTTCTATGTTCATTTAGACTCAAGTAAGAGAGAACCCTGAAAAATAAATGTGGCTGCAGACAAGCCTGGGTAGCCCTTACCCTGAAGCATGGACACCTTGCCTTGTGCCTGCACACAGCCTAGAGAGTCATGGAAGTGTTAATTACAGATGGGCCTTGATTTATGCTGTTAGGTAAAATGCTGTTTTGCAAAAGGAAGAAAAAAATAAGACCTAGTTAAGCAATCTTTTTATTAGCCTTCAGTCATGTTCACTAACCATGCTAAAGCTGTTTTTGTATAATTTATGCATTATATGCACGAGCATATAGTGCCATATAAAATAGATCATTTACCCAATTAATAATAGCAGCGTCCTCTCTCCTGCTAGACTGATGAATCTATCAGGGTCTCTCTTATAAATCTCGCCTTCTGTCACTTATACATAGAAACAACCTTCCATCAAGAAGCATACATTTAGATTTGGAAAAGGTCAGAGAGACTTTTAAAGCAGAAAATGACGGAATCAGCGTTGTTAGTAGCTCTGAGTAATCTTGTTATTCAGCCCCCGCCCGTGCCTGGCTGCCCCAGCGCGTCGAGGATGGAAATCAATTTCTTCAGCTGATTCATTTTCCTCCTCTGCTCCTGAGCAGCCTCCCTCCTCCAAGACTGTTTTTTGGAAAAGGACCTCAGCGCACATCCAGAGTTTTATCACTGGCGGTTTTCTTCTATTGGTTCTTAGATCTCTGGGCTCCTTTGCAAAGTGGGTCCCTCTGTGATTTTTTTAAGTGACACTGGGTTCATTACATGTAGAAAGGAGCAGGTTGTTTCTTAGGGTGACACAGAGAGTGCTGAACACACGTGGCCTTTCTGACCTCCCGCAGCTAGGGGGCCTCAGCTGTGGGAGGGCGGGTGGGCCCCACACTAACCGGAGAGGTGGCCGCTCCCACATCCTGGGCTGCATCCTGGGCTCAGCCTCTCCAGGGCTTGGCCATTCTCATCACGGGAAAATCAGCTAATAACTAGCACGAGAACAGAGATAACTGTGCCCAATGCAGACACAGGGAAGAAATGGGAAAAGTGAGGACATTTGGCAGCATAAGGAGCCCAGCCGGGAGCCCAGGACGGTGGAGGCTGCTGGGGGCGTCCAGTGTCCTGAGAAGTGGCTGATGCTGCAGAGCATCGGGGCGGAGCAGGTGCAGGTGCACCACGAGGACAAATGTCTGTGGCCACACGTTCGCCTGGAAACGGGCTCAGCCCACAGTCTGGTCCACTGAAAGGAGGTGCCAACAGGTGTTCCGAATAATAACAAAACATGTGATTCTCCTGGGAATGAGAGAGAGTGAAAGGCGGTCAACCAGGGTTAAAGGGATCTCTTGAGGAAAAGCCCTGGTCACATGTGTCCATGGAGCACAGGCATGGTGGCTGATCCAAATTAAGGATCTGACATGTGCAAAAATGGACCCTGGTTTTCTTAGTCTTAACATGAAAAAAGGAGGAGAAACGTCCAATTTCCATACTGGTTATATATTTTTTTCATATTGTTTAGATGTTAAGATGATAAGATTTTTGTTTGTTTGTTTTTGCAGTTTTTGGTCGGGGACTGGGCTTGAACCTGCCACCTCTGTTATATGGGGCCAATGCCCTACTCCTTTGAGCCAGAGGTGCCACCCAAGGTGATAAGATTTTGAATACATTTGGATTAAATATAATGTTAAATTTCATTTTATCTGTTCTCTTTTTTCATTTTCCAAGGTACTTATGAGAAAAGTTGAAATGGCACTTGTGATTCATGATTTACTGACCCATGCTCCCACAGAACTTCACACAATCTCTGCTATGAGGTGTGTGTGTCCAGGAGAGGCGAGGCAGTGGTCAGCACCCCCAGGCAAAGTCGACCCCTAACTCTACCTCATAGAGCAGTGTTTCTCAATCTTCCTAATGCCGCAATGTATTATCATTGTTATGAAAGGGTTGCGACCCACAGGTTGAGAACCAGTCATAGAGTGTTGGTAAGACACCAACTTCCCACAGTAAATGGTTTTAGAACCCCATCATAATGACATTGCCTTTTTTGACCAGGCTAATTCAGCCTCAGGTACACATTACAAGCTTCTGACATGTCCACAATGATTTTATGTGAATTTGAACATGTTTGTTACAGATAGAAGATCAAGACACAGCCAGTAAGGTAAGCAAGGCTGGGGAAACATTCTTTTTTTTTTTCTTTTTTTTTTTTTTTTTTTGAGACTGAATCTTACTCTGTCATCCTTGGTAGAGTGCTGTGGCATAACAGCTCACAGCAACCTTAAACTCTTAAGTTCAAGCAATTCTTTTGCCTCAGCCTCCCAAGGCTGAGGCACTCATACAACACCCGACTATTTTTTTGTTGCAGTTGTCAATTGTTGTTTAGCTGGCCCCTGCCAAGTTTGAACCCACCAGCCTCGGTATATGTGGTTGGCGCCATAAACATGGTGCTACAGGTGCCGAGCCCAGTGAAACATTCTTAAAGCTCAATTCTTTAATCGTATAATCTGTTAAACAATTCATACTCTTTAAATATTAAACATCAGTCTCTCTCTAAATATGTACACATCTTTACAGCTATTTAAATGCTCAGTACAAATGTATCCAATTCAACTCTCTAAAACATAATTAAAACCATCCATCCATTATACAAAATTATTTAAAATGCTTTAATCATTCTAAAAATGCACATGAAAAAACATAGAAGGTATGAAACGAATTATAGGAGTCATTATTGGAAACCTGTCATTCAATCAGCTTTAAAAACATTAACATTTAAATGCAACTTCAATGAGCAGGTGGATTTTCACATCCGTTGGACAATCAGGCACAGAGAAAGCACAAGAGGATGAGGAAGCGACAGGTCAGGAAATGGAAAGGGCCAGGGCTTCTCCTACGCCAGGAGACACAGCAGCTCTTCACCCTGGAAGGCTGTGGACCATCACAGCTCCTCTCACTGGGCTCCCGCCTGGCAAAGTCTCAGCAGAAGGATACAAAGGAACAATACTTATTCACTTCTTTAAGAAATGAGAATAAAGTTTCATACCACAAAACAGATTTTTTTTAACGTGTGCATTTTATAGCAAAAAGCTCTGAGTGTTTATGTGGACATGACCTGAGCAGGCGTGGGTGAATCAAGTGTGATGGGCTCTGGGGTTTGTGCATTGCCTTTCATTTAAAAAATACATGATTTACAGTCTACAGGTTAAAAAGCAAACAAATCTTTGAATTTCCCAGAACTTGAAATACTTGAAATTTATCTGGGCTGGAAATGACATCTGCTTTCTGCCCCATCCAATGTTCCCTACCTGAGCTGGGCTGGAGCAAATCACCCTGCCAATGACTCTTCCCACACATGAATTCGCTTTCTTCTGAACACTGGCACCTGTTCACCAGGCCAGCTGGGACCTGATAGCTGAAAGGTACAATCTGTCTCTTTAACTCATTCTGGGTCATTAAGTCATACCCAGCATAGACCGGGAGCCACCATGAGCTGGCACGGACTTCGGCTACTCCTGGGTCCCCTCTGCCCAATTCCACCATCTTCACAAAGTTCCTCACCAGCCACTGAGATGAAAGAGCTCGGTGTCTTGGCCCTTAGCCAACACAAATCTGGCCCTTCCCTATTGTCATGGAGCCCTCACTATGTCACCCACCTGTGCGTTGCTGAGTTTTTTCATCTGAGAAAGCCTGAGAGTGGCACCCAGCTTGTGTGTGAGTTGTGAGCAGGAATGCATCAGCAGACATGAGCACCGTGGTGTCTGGCACTGTCTGTACCGAGAAACACTAATGATTGCTGTGCCTGTTTCCTGGGTGGGCAGTGATAGGGGTGCCAGGTGAGTGCAGAACGCCCAGCTGCATCTGAGTTTCGTGTGAGCTGTGGCTGCTGATGGAGGCAGCGGTCCTGAGCAGCCCCCAGCTGTCGCCCACAAATCTCACACTCAGATTCCAGGGGTCAGGGAGCAGCACGTCACAACTGCCCTGCTCAGGCAGCCAACATCGTCCTGCCGCCCAGTGCAAAGTGAAAATGGAAGGGCCCTTGTTCAAAAGGAGTTGGAATCTTAAGACAAGGAGAGCAGACCTCGCGTGGACCCCCGAGGCTGCTCCCTGCTGTGGGTCTGCTCCTTGCCACCTAAGGCTCAGCGGTGGGAAAATTTGAGAAGCTTTGGCATATTCTATTTCTATGTCTCTTGCAAATAAAAGATCCTTCGATCCTTCTTTGGTGGCCTGATGATCCTCCCATGTGTGTCCTACACCCTTGTCTGTGTAATTCTGTGTCCCCTCCATGTCTGAGCACTGGGAATTAATACAGGAATAGCAAACAATAGCTCTCACTGAGCGCTCACAGTCCAGCCAGGACTTCCTTCCGCCTGTGCTGAAACTTTTCAAGACGTCCTTGATGGAGATTGCTCAGACCATCCCCGACTGGCAGACACCTGCAGGATACAAAGCCAGTCGGGGAGCAGAGCAGGTGACAGTCTTCAGTGGCAGCTTGGGGAACATGAGCCCAGTTTATTCAGGGCCCAGACTTCATGCTTTTGGTCACCCTACCATGCTGTAGAAAAGCTGAGTAAGACACCACTATCTTCTCTCTAATTCTCTGTTCTACAATTTTTGTAAACACAGAAACTAACCTTAGATACTTGTTTGTCACTGAGCAAGATAAAGACGGTGGCACCCCTGCTCCCTGCAGGAAGGCAGGACACGGAGGGTGCCTCTGGGCCCACATGGGCAGGTGCAGAGCTGCAGGGAGCAGAGGCAGCACCCAGGAGGTCTCCTGAAGGCCCCGAATCCCCATCCTCCCTCAGCCGTGAAGTGCCCGTTCCCGTGTTCCTTCTGCCCTTGTTAAGATGCATGAAGCTTTGTCACGTTTATGATTCTCTCTACTTTCTAGGCTGGGCTGATTCCTGATAAGCACTCCTTTTAATTATTCATTAACATTTTTTGCCTTTCCTTATCAAGAAGTGGTGTTGAACTTAAGAATTCTGCCTTTTTTTTTTTCCTCCCCTGAAGCAAATTAGTGCCCTTGGCTTTCCAACCTCTCCCCAAATTTTAGCCATCCTCAAAATCCAGTTATTAGGAAGCAAGGGATCAAAATCCCCCACCCACATGTTACCCCAGAGGTGAATCAGGGACTGGGCTCAGCTTCCCAAGTGTGTCATCTGTGAAGGGGGTTTATAGCTTTGCAAATAAATGGCTATCTGAGCAAACCTTCTTTGTTCAAATGGCCAAATGCGGTGGGACAGGACCCATTTGATTTTTTTTAAGTGGTCAGATGCCTTTAGAAAAGAATCATTAGCACTAATTAGATTTATTTGAGTTGATTAGTTGTAACAGGGTTGTGTGGGAATGGCCTGGTGCAGTTCTGTGTGCAAAGAAGAAATTCTGGTAAACTGGAGTCATTCCTGATGCCCACCTAAGTCTACCCTCAGCCAGGGGACAATTCATCCGCTTCCTTCTTCCGCAGGTCTTTAATCTATACAATGACGGCTTGCTCCCAATCACACTGCTGCCTGATTCATCCCAACCAGGACAGCTTTGGTGCTGCGGACACAGGGCACCCACTTCAGGGTTAGAAGCACGGATGTGGTTCGCAGCCTCCGGCACTCAGACCAGCAGGCAGAGCCGGGGCCCTTTCCCCGGGACATCAAGAGAAGGGTTTGTATTTTTTATTTTTCTCTCCAGGACTATCACCTAATAATGTAAGTGTTTCCATTATAGACACTACTTGAAAGTACACCCGTCTGGGTGAGAACCTCATTCAGGGAGGCCCAGCCATAAAAGCAGGTTTGATAGCTGAATTTCACCTGCTAATTAGATTTATAAACATCCTTTCTGACATATGCGGAAAGAGGATCCTGTGTTGTTGACAACTGCCCTATAAGAGAGGGAGAGCAACAGGAGAGTGCTGCCACCTGAGGATGTTTTCACCTGAATTTGCTCACCGTCATTTTAGGAGGTGAACAGAGGCCAAAAGCGGGACCACAGGGTGGGAAAGGGGTGCTGAGCTGTTTTCTCCTGCACAGAAGTGGACAGAGCCCTGGGACTCTGCAGCTTCAGGGAAGGCAGGGCAGCGACAGGGCTGTGGGGTGGGAGGGACAGGCCTGGGGTGCACCCTGCCAGCTCTCTGAACTTCCAGGGCTCAGAAAATGATGCTCCCGCATGTGGTGCTTTGAATGCTGGACTGAAGTCGGGGCCTCGAGGCCTCCCTGGGACCCACTGCCTATCTCCCACCCTCTGCCTCTCCCAGCTCACAGGAGGCTCTGCTGTCCAGTCCTTCTCTATCTGGACACCGGACCCCCAAAGGGCAACACCACGGCCCTCAATATCCTCCCAGAAATCTTATTAACTCAAGGGGTTTAAAATTCTTGTCATAGAGGGAAAGACTGGAAATTAAACATCAGACAAAGTTGTCTGTTCCCTGGTCCCCTTCAATGTCCAAAGAGAACCATCTGCTTACCGTTGTTGAGGAATTGAGCTGATTCATTTCCCCTAAAAGTTACTACCCCTTAGAAATTGTCACAGTTCCCCCATTCCCTCTTCCTTGTGAACGAGGGATAGAAGGCCCTGAGTCCCTCTGTGTCATGGGGAAATTGTCCTCCTGAGATCCCCACACTTACACAGGTTAAATAAACGTATATGCCTTTTCTTCCACTAATCTGTCACGTTCAACGACCCTTTCGAAAGCAGAGGGGGAGATTTCTGATGCCCACCTACGTCTCCCCTTAGGACCCAGTGTTGCCCCTATGAGCCCCTCAGGACTCAGTTCCCCACTTACAAAATAGGAGTAGAAATGACTCGCCCTGTAGAATGCAGCTGCAAACAGTCTGCACGGCTCTCTGCACAGAGGAGGACCCCACCTGGGCAGCACTGGGCAGCACTGGACAGACGCTCTCCTCCCACCCTCTGGCCCCAGGGCGTGGCTCGTCTCCCCACTGCCCTACTGAGCTCCTGATGTCTATGAAGAAATTCCCTGCCAAAATTCACCCTAGTAAGTGTCTCCTTTAGACTTAGATCCATAGTAAAAATTAAAAAGCAACATCTTTGCCTTCCAGCCTACAGGACTGTTGTGACCCCAAGCTCGGACATAGGACAGAGGTGCAATAATGGTTTTATAATGTGATGTTGAATACTGAGGAACAGAAACGTATCTGAAATGGTGCTTGCAATAGTGTGAAAACCAGTGTCACACAAAAGGTCAAAACAACAAGTAAGGTAGTTTACCACGGAGTCGCTGAATTTAGAGAAATGCGTTCTTCAACTCATGCCCGCACCAGAATGTGAAATCTTAGGAGGAAGAAGGCTGGAGCGCCTGGAAGGGCCTCATGTGGGCAGCTGACTAGGGTGCCCAGCTGTGCTAAGATCGGGGTAGACCAGAGCAAGAGGAACTGCAGGGGGCCAGTGCCACCAAGCGGGGACAAGTCTGGAGCTGCCCTGGCTGTTAAAAGGCTGTGACTCGGAGAACACTGACTCCATGGAACCCAGCCAGCTCTGACCCATCCTGACCTGGGTCACTTGCTCTCCTAAGCAACCTTTTCCAAGGAAGACCAGGCCAGGCAGATGTCCACCTGGCCTGAAAAGCTCCATGTCACACCTGGAAACCCTCAAAGCAGGTGGGGAAAGTGACAGCAGGTCCCATATGAAAATAAACAAGAATCTATTTAAATAGAATGAGGATAGTTCTGCTGGAGATTTTTTGTTTGTTTGGTTGCAAGCACCGCCTATAGGTCCAGTTGTTGTTTTTTTTTTTTTTCTGAGAAAGAGTCTCTAGGAATTCCCTCGGGGTTCGGGCCTCTGCAGAGACCCCCCCTCACCGGGGCTCCTGCAGGACCCCTCACCCGCAGCGTCCCCTCCTCAGCAGTGTCCTGTGGCGCGTCCTTGTTCTCACTCTGCCCCTTCTGGTGCTGTCCCTCCCAGACACCCTATTTGCCGCCCTTGGCCGTGCCCCCTCCTCTCCGAAATTGCACCTGTCACGAAGATCCATCCACACTGGGGAGAGTGCAGTTCCCATGGCAACTAACGTGCTTCACCAGGGAATAGATGTTCTCGGGTACAAATAGAGTCAAAATGAAAGAGAAAGAGGAGTGGAAGCAAATGCAGGTGACAGGCCACTCCTCGGAGCAGGGCAGTCTTGAATTCGGCATAAGGGCCACTTCCCAGGACGGTCTCCGAGACTTGTTCTGGGCAGCCGTCGCATCCCAGGTCAGCGTCGAATCCGTGGCCATCATCGTGCCGTTCACGCTCATCGAGGGCACACAAGTACTCAGCTGTGTCCAGGGGAAATCCATCTCTCTCTCTTTTACCAGATTAAGACAATAATTATAAAAGACTACAAAATGTTAATGTCCCTACATGCAAGGCCGAATGCCACTGACGGCTGCAGTAAATGCCTTGCTCAATGATTCATTGTTTCTTAAGAAAAAGTGGAAGAAAAAGAGACAGAAAGAAGGAGAAAGGCACTCTAGTTAGCAGTAGGCTGACACCACCATCACAGAGTGTGATCAAAGTGAAGTCACTTAAACACGGGGACCTGAGTCGGCGGCAGAGGCCAGTGGGAAAATCCCAGCATCTGAGTGAGCTGCCAGAGCGTTCACAGTACGTGTTCCTTCACGGCGTCCTGCGCATGCTCAGCACGTGTTCCTTCGCAGCTGGCGTCCTGCACATGCTCAGCACGTGTTCCTTCACGGCTGGCGTCCTGCACATGCTCAGCACGTGTTCCTTCGCGGCTGGCGTCCTGCACATGCTCAGCACGTGTTCCTTCGTGGCTGATGTCCTGCACATGCTCAGCACGTGTTCCTTCACTGCCGAATTCATGTGCGTGCTCTGGCCTTGCGGGGGTAGTGTCCCAGTTTAGGGCAGCAGTTATCCAGACAAATCACAGCTCCACAGATTTCGGGGGAGACCTTGAAAGACCAGCTCCTTCCCCTCCTGCAGGTGGAATCGTGTTAGAGCGTCCAGGACAGACTGGATCCCTCGTGACCCCAGTGGTCCGTCGTGATGACCATCCACCCTAGCAAACACTTGCAAAGCCCACGCCCCGCTCGCTCCTCCGGGAGAGCTGGCCGGTCACTCTCACTTTCCCAAACCCTGACCCTCTGCAGGCCAAATTAGTATAACTAAATATCCATGACCTGAAATATTTATCTGTTCCTTGTGCTATACATAGTCAAATTATTCTCTTCTATTTTGAAATATTTACTCTCTTCACACCCTCCACAAAGACTCAGTCTTCTCTGCAGAGAGGAGGCAGATGGCTTGGATGTGGACAGAGTCAGTGGGGTGTGGACAGAGTCAGCGAGGTGGGGGCATGGTCAGTGGGGGTAGACACGGTCAGTGGGGTGAAGCCATAGTCAGTGGGGGTAGACATGGTCAGTGGGGGTAGACATGGTCAGTGGGGTAAGGGCATGGTCACTGGGGGTAGACATGGTCAGTGGGGTGAGGGCATGGTCAGTGAAGGTAGACATGGTCAGTGGGGGTAGACATGGTCAGTGGGGTGAGGGCATGGTCAGTGGGGGTAGACATGGTCAGTGGGGTGAGGGCATGGTCAGTGGGGTGAGGGCTTGGTCAGTGGGGGTAGATATAGTCAGTGGATGTAGACATGGTCGGTGGAGTGTGGGTGTGGCCAGTAGGCCAAGTCTAACTTAGGGACGGCCGAACTCAAAGCTGGGATATGGCCATCATGACCTGGTGTGAGCCAATCCTGGTACATTATTGGGCACTGTGCTGTGTTCAAGGACTAAACGATTCAACACAGATAAGACAAGACACCCTTTGCCCCAAGTTGATCCTCACAGTTCCCAGGAAAATTTTAGTGCAAGACCTTGTAGATACAGACACGTTAATGTCAAAGTTTATATGGACATCAAAAGAAACTAGAATAACTTTGAAACAAAAATAAATAAAGTGGGAGGATGCCCTTCATTTGGCTTCTGATCTTACTCCAGAACTACTGAGGACAGGGAGGTATCTGCTGAGGAGCAGACACATAGCTTAAGGGAACCGAGTGAAAAACCCAGAAACAAACAGCACAAACACACCAAATAGATTTGTGTTGAAGGAGCAAAAGCAACTTAGGGAGGAAGGACAGTGTTCCAGACAGGGGCACAGACACCTGGATTTCACTCTCTGCCGCGCTGCTGTGAGGTGGGTGTGTGGCTCAGTCCTCAAGACCCTGCTCTCCAGTCGCTTATATGAACAAGATGTGGTCTACACCTGCAAAGGAATATCACTCAGTCATGAAAGGAGAGAAACCATGAGGCAGGGTCCAGCATGAGCGAACCTGTGGATGTTGTACTAAGTGAAAGAGGCCAGTCACCAAAGGAGGATGTAGCTTGCTGGATTCTGTCCAAGTGAGGATCCAGCATGATCAGAGTCACAGCCACAGACAGCAGTAGCATCCAGCATTAATAATTATTAATGTGCTAATTAATCATACTCTTGGCAGTGACCAGAGTCGGGGTGGGAGACAGGGAGTGGCCCTTGGTGAGCACAGAGGTTCTGTTTGGAAAGACGAGGAAGGCTTGTGGACCAGGGTGGTGAGGTTCCCACAATGTGAACATGCTCAGTGCCATGGAACTGCACACCTAAAGGTGGTTAATACAGTTGGTTTTGAAATGTGTGTTTTGGAACACAAACTTTTAAATGGAACTATTGAATATGTAAAAGAAAAAAAATGAGCTTTGGCCGGACCTGAACTTACACTGTATAAAAAATTAATTCAACATGGATCATAAATTTCAATGTAAAAATGTAAAACTATAAGACATTTCGAAGAAAAAAATAGAATGCAATCTTTAGGAACTAAATCTGAGCAAAAAGTTCAGAGATATTGCACCAAACACATGAATGACAAAAAAAATGAATAACCTAGACATCACCAGAATTCAAAATCTTATGTTCTGAAAATCTTGAGAGGATAAAAGTCACGCCATGGATTGTGAGATACTATTTGTACACCTCATGTCCAACAAAGACTTGCATCTTGTGTGTAGGGAGAGCACTCAAGTCTTGACAGTGAAAAACACCTGTTCAGGAAACAGGTCACAGAAGAGGAGACTAGATGGGGAATGACTGCAAGGAAAGATGTCAGCCATCAGCGATGCCCAAATTAGGCACTGCTCACCTATCAGGACATTTAAAATAAAAAATCGTCATAACACCAAATGCTGGTGAAGAGGAGGAGAAACTGAATCGCTCACACATGACTGCAGGGAAGGAGACTAGTACAGCTGCTCAGGAAGACAGATTGGCATCTTCCTGCAACCCCAAACACCTGCCTCCCAGGTAACCCACTGAATGTGCCCTGGGGCATGTATCCTAGAGAAGTGAAAACTTACCCACCAAAAAAGCCGTGCATGGATGCTGAAAGCAAAAGCAAACATTGGAACGAGGTAAATTTGCCTCAGTGAGTAAAAGGTTATTCAAACTGCAGCTCATCCATAGAACAGATTGCTACTTAGCAAAAAGGAACAAACCCGTGACAGGTGCAGCAGTCGGATGGATCTCTAGGGCGCCAGGCCTGGTGGAAAGTAATTTCAAAAGCTCCCATGCAGTGTGATTCCATTTATGGTGCTCTCTCAAGATGACAGTAGAGATGGAGAATGATTGAGGGGTCCCTGGGGAGCTCCTTGTGAAGGGGGTGCAGAGGTCAATGCTGGATTAGGATGGTGGTTATAGAAATCTATTCACAGGACAAAACTGCACTGGACACAACATGTGTGCCCACACACGCACACACAAAAACACACGTGCACACACGCATGTGCACACAATGCACACTCACACAAACACACATGCACACACGCGTGTATACACATGCTCACACTCACACAAACACACACGCACACATTCACAAAACACATGCACACACACACTCATGCACACACATGCAGGCATGAATGGGAAACTGGTAAGTGCTGGGTAACTCTGTGCAGTCCAGTTAACGAGGATGTGGTGACGCCATCATCCTGGCTTTGACCTTGAACTGCAGCTGTAGAAGAGGATGTTGTGGGGCAGGGCTTGGGGCTTGGGACCTGGGACTCTCCAGACAAGTTTTACAACTTCCTGTTATTCTCTAATTATTCCCAAATACAAAATATCGCTTCCTTTTCCTTTAGTTGACACACAATAAAAGCTCGTGTTTACAGGATACACAGTGATGCTTTGACACCTGTGTGTAATGTGCGTGGTGACCAGATCAGGGTGGTCAGGACACTCGTCACTGCCAAAGTTCAGCGTTTCTTTGTGTTGTGAACATACGTAGTCCTCCTTTCTAGCTGTTTGAAAATGTGCTCTAAATTATCACTGACCATGGTCACCCTACAGAACACCAGGGTGGATTCCTCTTATCCAGCTGCACCTTCAAACACAGTGTGGTTTAAGGATCTCATGGCACAGTGGTGCCCGTGAGCAGCCATGTGAATGATGCGATGGAATCCCCAGGAAGCCGATAGGACCTGGGGTCCTCCTCCCTCTCTTCCCCCACCCCCTCCTTTCATGATCTCAGAGTTTCTGGAAGATGGAAACTATTAAGGAATAAACAAATGTATTTATCTTAAAACCACATATAGGTGCTGGGTGGGGGTGTTTAGGGCCTGTCCCCAGAGCTCATCTGGAACCCCAAATGGGAAATGCATGAGAAGTTTCAGAGAGGAGCTGAGAGAAGACACCCCCGTATGCTCTCGCCCTGTCCTGTCTTCTCTGGAGCACTCTTTGGCAGGGTCAGGCACTCACACCCAGATCTCCGGTGCTGTGGCTGGGCTCTCAGCTGTGACTCCTCCCGCCCGGGACTCTCTCCCTCACTGCCACCACCGGACAACCCCAGGCAGCACCAGACCTTCCTGCTGACAGCTGTGGGCCACATGATCCCGTCTACTGATAACCTTGCAATTCAGAGATGTGCCCCTCTTCGCAAGAGACAAATGGCACACTTCTCACTAAGGGCTGGCGTGCAGTTTCTGAGTGGAGATACGTTTCACAGAAGGCAGACAAGTGACACTTGAGACCCCTAGGATATGCGTCCTGAGAGCCCGCCCTGTCTTCCCGTGCTGTGGGCATGTGGCTCTTAGAACTATATTGTCACTGCTGCTGATAAGACAAAACGGAGAAAACACCCCCCTCAGGCCTCCAGAGAGGAGAGACCCAGGGCCGGACAGGAACGTAGACAACTCGGCGGGGATTTCCCTTAGTGGCAGAAGGCAAGGGAACCAGGGGACAAACGTCTTAGAGCTGAGTTTCTGTCTACAAGCTGTGGCCTTCGGAAGATGTGAGCCTGAAGTCTTTCAATGGACGACAGCAGAACAGATTGGCTCTGATGGAGCGGGAAGATCCTCTGTCAGCGGTTTGCAGAGACTCTGCCGACGCTTCCGGACGGTGCAGACATAATTACCTTCTGTGCAAGGCGGCCGGGGAGACTCGCTCGACGCCCAGCGCAGAGCACCACCAGACAGCCATATGGCTCTCCCACTCCCACTGTGGTATTTTTATTCAGAAATTTCCGCTTGGGCCCTGGTTTTTGGCTGCCAGATTCCTGAATCTGTCTTGTGGGGCCTCCATGCCCATGGTGAGGCTGAAGACCTGCCTTTGGATATGGGGAAAATGATTCATAATGGAACCAGAGAGATTCTTTTAATGAACTTGCCCCGGGGGATAGAAAGCTCCTTTACGAGCACATTTAATGAATCATAATGAATTTCATCATTGGAAAAGGATATGTGTACTCCATAAAGGAGCCAGAGCTAATCATCCCAGCTCAGGCGGAGAGGAGCAATGAGGGTACTCACAGGAGGAAAATGTGGGGGCAGGAGACGGGAAAGGTGAGGCTTTCATGTGACTGTTGAATGTTCCTGCTGAGGCCTGTGAATCCAACACCTAATCTCTCAGGGAATTCTCCACCAAAGTAGCGATGAATGCAGATTGCATAGGACTTTTCTATAGGGGCTCTTGAAGCTTTCTCTCAAGCTTTGTTGTTGTTTTTTTTTTTTAGAAAAAAGAACTCTCCTACAGGTTAGCCCGTGTGAACCTTCTCGTGAAGGTGAAGCCTCACGCAGCTCCCCCACTGAGCTCCCGAAGGTCGGGTCCCCAGCCCGTCTGTCTCTGCCATCAGAGCACAGCATGAGTCCCTAAAATCAGGGACATCCCCAGGGCACAGAGAGCACAAGGGAGTCTTCCTGGCTCCTGCAGGGGGAGCCCCAGAGCTTCCCACACCCCTCTGGCCACCTGAACCCCATCTTCCACACCTGCCCACAGTTAGTCTGGTGTGTCCCTTAGTTACGCAGCTTTGGTGGGTACCTGTTTCGACAAGGTGGGCAACACGTGAGCAGGACCCCTCTGAGATGAGTCAGAGAAATGGGGTGTTTGGTGGTGAGAAGAGCTCCAGGAGGCCTGTGAAGCGTGGGGGGATGTGGAGCAGGTGAGCTGTGGCCGCCTGGGGGACATTACTCACATGGGGGCTGGGCAGCTCCGCCAGGGACCTGGCCTTGGGAAAAGCTGGAGACAGGCAGTGGGTAACTCGAACTGGGGGTGCAGGTGCAGAGTGCGGGGACTCAGCAGGCAGATGACATCTTCAAGGGGAAAACAGTGGAAGGCGCCTCACCCGACTCACTCTGCGGCCCAGGTAGATCGTGCCCCTAACTTGCCCTGCAGCTCAGGCAGACAGATTCCGTGGGGCATTTTTACAGAACCCCTGACCTGTATTTCTGCTTGCTCAGCTCAAGTCCAGGCTGTGTGGCTGATGCAGGTGGCACCCACTGGTCCCCAGGGAAGGGTGGCAACTCATTTGTTGTTTGGTTTTTTAAATTAATTATTTATTTTTATTTTTACATATACATGTGTTAATTAGGTTTCCACTTTTTGCCTTCACAGAATTTAAAAGGCTTAAAATTTAATAACAATAACAATCTTTAAGACAAGGACTAGAAACGAAAACCATGTAAAGAATGATGATAAATACATTCAGAAAAGAAAACAGACGATTACTGCATCAAAATATTAAGCAATATTAATAATAATAATGCCAAGAAAGTACTGCTCACATTGTCGAATAAGAGGATGTCTATTATAGAATGCTTTGACTCTGATATGTTGTTTAGGGTATTGCATCCTCATTTATAACTGAAATATGTTTGTAATTTCCCTTTATAACAATATATTTTGTCCAATCTCAACATCAGGTATATCCAGATTCAAGTAGAATGATTTTGAAATATTTCTTCTTATTCTATTGTAAGATTTGGCATGATCCGTTTTTTGAAACTCTCTTTTACTTTTATTTATATAATATCAGTTGTCTATTTTTTGAGACTTTGGGAAAAAAATTAAGAAGTTAACTGATGACGTCATACTGGGCAAGCCATTTGTTGAATATAAGACACTGCCAAGGAAAGACGTGTAAGATGTGACTTTGTGACTGTTTAGTGCAGGTAGTAAATAGCTTGTTTATACAGAAGTGATAATCTTTGATAAAAAACAACAGTTTCTCACTTTCCCCATTAAATAAATGCTGAAAAATTTCAAAGGCAGTAGGCTGGAGTGAATGCCAGACTGCAGGTGCAAGTGGGGCCCTCGTGTGCCTCCCCCAACCCTGCGGAAAGGACAGCCACCCAGTGGAATGTTTTCAGACATTGATTGACAAGTGCAAGCCTTAATTTTAGGAAGATGGTTGTGGTTCCCTGAGGAAAAGGGCACGCACTTGGTGAGGAGGTGAGGACACAAGCTGGGTTGTGTAGGGGCGGGCAGGCGTCCTTTGCAGTCTCATCGTGAACAGCAGCTGAGCAAAGACACTCGCATGGGGCTGGAGATGAGTGTGGAGCCAGGAAACAGCCAGCCACGGGTGTCCAGGGGCTCCCATGCCTGTCTGGGCACAGCAGGGCTGAGCTCAGACACCAAACTCAGACAGGGCAACAGAACACTCAGTTTCTGGGCAAAAGCCAAAACATAACATCTTCCACTTTCTCCTTAGGTGTCTCAGGCACACACCCGTTGGCCTCTTTGAGTTTTATTTCCACCTGGACATCTGAGACTCACACCGCGGTCTTCACGCTGTCACTGCACCCCGTGTTTTGTGCCTGGAAGAGATGGACACTTCTCAGCATGTGGGATCAGAGGCCATTCAGGAAAAGGAGGAAGTACAATCACCTTTAGGAATCCTCAGATTTGGGAATCCCCAGATAATAGAAGTAGAGACTGAAACCCACGCAGACCACAGAGAGGGAGGGGGAACAGACCAGAGACGCAGAACAGGAGGACTGGGGTGGGGGTGCTGGGGATGCGGTGGGGGTGCTGGGGACACGGTGAGAGTGTTGAGGTCACTGTAGGGGTGTTGGGAATGCGGTGGGGGTGTTGGGGATGCAGTGGGGGTGTTAGGAACACGGTGAGAGTGCTGAGATCATGATAGGGGTGTTGGGGATGCAGTGAGGGTATTGGGGACGCGGTCAGGCCATGAAGGCCCAGCGAGGAGGAAGGTGAGGTCCACTTTGTTGTGAGAACGCCTGGTCCCTGGCGCCCTGGTCACCTTGTGCAGCTGCTGGACCAAAGACAAACAGGACCCTGGTTGTTCTCAGCCTGCTGGACTATGGGGCGCTCCACAGGAACTCGAGGCACAGGATGTGCATTTCTTTCTCCCAGAGACACGGATAATTCTTCACAAGACCTTTATTTGTATATCTTATACAATAAACAACTTTGTGAGCGAGAACAGGATTTGGGTCATTTCTTTTAATTTGGTTTGTTTCCTTGGGAAGAGAAACAATGTTTAAGTTAAGACTATGACCACTGCTTTCCTTAAGTTTTGCCAAACCCTGTTGTCTAGAAGAACATCCTTTCAGCCTCAGTAGAGAAACTGCAGAAAGAAGAGATACATATTAGTTATTAGCAGAGACGTGTATTAGTATAAGAATGAAGATAATCAATTCATGTAGGCATTTAGATAGTAAACCAATCAGTGGCCAGTAGAGCAGGGTTGTGCTCAAAATCTGCAGAGATGAAATAACTCAGCATAGGGGGCTGATGGCCTTGGCTGGACACCTCCCATCCCCTCTCTATCCCAGAGGCCAGGGCAGGATACTGCACAGAATTCTGTCCCCCTGTCTCCTTTGATCCCTTCAATCTATGACAATTTTTCATCAGACTCCCCACACATGTCATGACTTTGACAATTCTCTGGGGTACTGGCCACGGCTTTTGGAGAATGTCACTCAGTGTGGGCTTTCCGCTGTTGTCGGGTGAACCTGAGGCTGTGCTCTGGGGACGATCCCCACAGAGGCAAGGCCTCCTCATTGCCTCATCACACTGCCCTAGGGGCCAGACCACAGGGTGAGCCTGGGCAATGTCAGCTCACACCTGCTGGCCGGTGGGGGCCGTGGCCAGGCTCCTGTGCCCAGTGGCTGCCTTTCTATCCTCCCTCTGTGCCCCTCACTCCGCCGCCAGGTTCAGCTCACACTCAGGCAGGAAGAAATGAACTCCATCCCTGGAAAGGAGAAATACCAGGGATTTGAGAGCTTATGCTAAAACCATCACAGTATTTATTACAGTAAGCACTTGGGGGGAGATGCCTGAGGCTATGGAAATATCCAGTTTCTCCATAAAGCGTTGCCATTAGTGAATTATTCTTCGGGTTCCTGGCCTACGGCACTGTTACTATTTAGTTCTGATGGTGATTTTTCTATTTCCCCGCATTCCTTCCACGACGATTATTTGGAATTCTTCTGTAAAGAGCATTTGTCTCTTCTCATTTATTTATTTATGTATGTGATCATTTATTCATATCTTCCTACAAATTAACATGCACACTTGAGGTACAAGGTGGGATACAACTTGGCACACCAATGTTCACACCCTTGGCGATGCCAGGAAGACTGACCCTGCCTTGTCCCAAAGTGAACTCGATTTTGTTTGAACCACAGACTAGCGTAAATGTTTTCTTTTTAGTTCTATCTCAACCTTGAACTCTTAAAACAGGCCGTTGGTTAGGAAATGTGCAGCTTTTCTCTGGGGCGTGTGTGTGTGTTTGTGTATGTGTGTATCTGACACAAGTTGGGCAGGCCCCGCATGACAGAGTGTCTCCGTAACTTCTCAGCAGGTGAGTCAGAACACACTGCACACAAAATCTAGAGGCCGAGTTTGATATAAAATTGTGCCCATCTTCCATAAATCCTGTTACCCAGTGGAGGAAAAATAACAAGGCGATACTAGAAACTTGGGCTTATAGGACAACATATTCTAAAAAGAAAGAAGAAAGGAAGAGAAGGACAAGAAAGACAAAGCAAAGAGAAAAGAAAGGCAGAAATGAAAGAGGGAGAATGAAGCCAAGTTCTCGTCTCACCTGTGCTTCGTGTACTGGAGCATCAGTGCCTGCGCAGAGGAGCTCGCGGGAGGAAAGTGCTCTGTGGCAAAACCTTTAGACACCACGGACCCCACCCTCTGACCTCCAGTCGAACACTTGTTCCCTTATTTCAACACCTCCTTGCTGAGATGCCAGTTATTCTGTTCTGCTTCTGGGGGAGTGATTCTCCAGAATCGTCATTCTCAAAATTTTCTGAACATCTGTTGTTAGGCTCAGACCAACCACTTTCCCAGCTTTGCAAACTTCCTTGTTCTGCCAACCTGAACACTTCTGAAGAAAACAATCGGCAGTCAACGTTAGCAAAGCACGTCTGCTTGAACTGAGCAATCTACCTATTTGTGCCTGGTAGAAGGTAGTCAGAGTCTTAAAGAGTGTTTTGAAGGAGTAAGGCTTTTTTTTTTTTGGTAGTTTTTAGCCAGGGCTGGGTTTGAACCTGCCACCTCCGGCATATGGGGCCAGTGCCCTACTCCTTTGAGCCACAGGCGCTGCCCAGGAGTAAGGCTTTATAAAACAAATAAGCTAGACAATTTTTAACACTTTACAAGAGCTAAACTTAGGTGTAAATTGTTCTTCTGAAAAATACAAAATGTAAAATTATCCAAACAAAAGTTACTTTTATGTATGTCAATGGAAAATGCATTCTCCTCATACTTGGCAAGAGCCTTTCAGAAGATGCAACGATTACTAAAAATAAACATACAATAAACGATGTAGGAATCAATTTGACATTCAGTAATTACTTAATGTCCATAAATGCAGAATCATTTTTGCAAAAAACTAAAATTAATGAATTATTCATGGATTAACTCAATGCAGTATAAATAAATAGTCTTTTTGACTTGATTTTTCAGATGGGACTTCATGCTTCTTTTGTTTGTTGGAAAGAACAGATAATAATATTCTGGCTAGCAAGCTTAAATATTTTAAAGACTTTACGTATCCTCTGATTAAAACAAATACAAAGGAAGCCTTGAATCTGTAATTGAAAAGTCAGATTTTGTCAGTTATAGAATTAAAAGTTCATGCTAAATGCTGAATTTTTTTTGGATATCAAAACTTGCTTTCTATTGTAAATAATTAAAATCAATACATTGTATACATTCAAAACAACAAAAATGCCCATGACCTGTTTCTTGGAAAATACAAGGCTAAGGGTTTAACTTTAAGTTGCATCATTTATGACAACTTGTTTAGGGACAAATATTTAGGTGATAGGAGACCATTTCCTCATCTGCACGGCAGAGTTCCCAGGAACCATCCCACAGGGATAATCTATTACATCAGTGGTTCTCAAACTGGAGGTGGCGACCCCTTTGAAACAATGGAAGTACATCACGGCATTAGGAAGGTTGAGAACCACTGTATTAGAGGCTACCTAAGTCCCACTTTAAGTTATGTATTTTATAGCATACACACAAATGCATACATATTCAACAATATTTAAATCTCTGCTACTAGTAGCCTTGAAATAATGTTTTGTAAACTTATAAATGGATTTAAATTTTATCTTTTATTTATTCAACAGATCAATTTATATCATTTATAGCAGCAGAGTTTTCTTGTTAAACACCGACGTGGACGCATTCATTTGTGCATCTGACCCTCATTCCATGAATACTTTGGGGTGGCTAATTGGTCCCAAGCTCTGTTTTAGATGGCGTGAAACACACCAGGAACCAAAGGAGACAAAATTCCTCATTTTCTGGAAAGTATATACTGGGGCAACAGTTAACAGGCACAATAAACCCTCCACGCCAATTTTCACAGACCAACACACACCACATGTTCGTGTCAGCACAGTAGCCCTGGTTCCTTGTGGTGACCACCACCAGGAGGTGACCAGTCTGTTCCTGTC
The DNA here is from genome assembly GCA_963573935.1 of Arctocebus calabarensis. Classification (NCBI taxonomy): domain Eukaryota; kingdom Metazoa; phylum Chordata; class Mammalia; order Primates; family Lorisidae; genus Arctocebus; species Arctocebus calabarensis. Next base: position 30,650 of record CAUYON010157881.1, read on the forward strand.
CCTTGGGGACTCACCTCACAGAGGTTCCACCTTATAATAAATAAGTAAATTACATCGTGTGGTCTAAAGTGTTAAGTGAGACAGAGAAAAGACAGAGGGCTGAAGTCAGGGTGAGCACACGTATCAATCACAACACAGGGCTCAGGGTAAGTGTGTTAGATCCGGGACCTTTCAACAGAAATGAGAAGGCACAGGTCACGACATGGGGGAAGGTCACTGCGGGAGGGTCAGCGACAGTAAAACTCTGAGGCCACAGAGAAATAGCGGAGGTGAGAGCCAAAGGGACGGGAACCGCCGAGCCGAGAGACTGCAGGGCCTTGCACAGACTTCAGCCGCCCAGGTGGCTGGCCCAGATAAGTCACTGGAGAGCCTGAAGGCGGAAGGGTGTGAGCCCACCTGCACCTGACAGGGCCACTCCAGCTCCGTGTGGAAGCAAGTCTGGGGAGGCTCAGAGGGCACCCTGATAATCCAGGCAAAGAAGTTGGGGTGCCTTAGAGAAAGCGTTTAGGACCAGGACTGTTCTGTCAGGAGAAGCAAATGGGTTTGCTGAATAATCAGATATTGGAAGGACAGAAAAAAAAGATTCAAGCATCTCATCAAGGTCTGGAAGGATGGACAGGCCCACAGCCCGAGAGGAGACGAGCCCAGAGCAGGGGCAGTGTGGCCTGTGTGCGATTGAAACTCCAGGGGACGCCACGGGGGTGGGGCGAGGAGGCCACTTGAGGCTCATGGAGACAGGGCCACATTGACACATTGTCAGAGTGAAAATATGTCATGCCCCAGAATGAGGGAGCCACAGAGGAGAAAGGAGCCAGGCACAGCACCGGGGCCCAGGGCGCTCAAGGAACAAGCAGAGAGGGGAGCAAGAATCCAGCCCAGGGGACCGAGGAGGAGCCAGACAGTGGGCAGGAACACAGCACTCCTGGATGAGAAAGAAAAGGAGGGAGGGAGGGAAGGAGGGAGGGAGGGAAGGAGGGAAGGAGGGGAGGGAGGGAGGGAGAGAGGGAAGGGGAAGGGAGGGAGGGAGGGAGGGGGAAGGGAGGGAGGGGGGAAGGGAGGGGAGGGAGGGGGGAGACAGAAGGAAGGAAGGAGAGAGGGAGGGAGGAAGGAAAGAGAGAGAGAGAGAAGGGACACAGCCACTGGAGAAGGCAGTGCAGGAAGCCCTTGCCGACTCGTCTTCCTTTATAGGGAGGGAGACACCTGGCCTGTCTGGGTTCTCCCGGGACTCAGTGAAGCAGGATCCAGCGAGAACTGCGGTGGCCTCTCAGGCGGGGCTGGCTCATCTGGGTGGGATATCAGCAGCCAGGAGGGTGTGTCCCAGGCATCTGTGGCTGTCAGTTTCCAATTTCTCCAACCTTCTGAGCTAAAGCTAGACCAGCAGCTGAGAGTCAAATATAGGCAGGAAGGGTTGAGGAAAACAGGGATAAAATGGGCATTTTGAAAATCTGGCAGGCTGAGGGGCAGGAGTTAGCGGGCTCAGGTGGTTGTCAAGTAGCTCAGGATCACGGACACAAGGCCAGGCCGTGGGGTTGGCACCTCTTCTCCAGCCACACTGAGCTTCACATGTGTGCAGAAAAGTCAGAGAACTGGTTTTGTTCAACGTTGTGACCGTCCCTTAAGAAAGAGAGAGAAGGTGATTGGTCAAGGAACCATTGGAGTTGTTGGCTGTGGGATTAAGCTGAGCCGTGGGTGGTCACAGGTACAGTGGGAAGGGGACACCCCAGGGGTGGGCTGTCCCAGTGCGGTCGAGGGGCTGCAAAGCATTGCCCAGAACAAGGAGATGCTCAAAGAGTAGGCTTGAGAATACAAGGGCATGGAGAAGTTGGGAGCTTTGCTCATGGCAAGGTCTCAGGTTTCGAAATTGGGGTTCCCACTGGGCAGGTTTGGGAGTGGGATGTGGGAGGTGGAGATGCAACAGAGAAAGGGGAGTGTTAGGGAACTGAAGTGTGCCCGGCACGGAGGGTGGTGCAGAACAATGTTCGTCCCCACTGGGTCCAAGCAGGAGTGGCAGGAAGTGTGGGGGCCCCTCGTGAGCCCAGTGCAGGAACCTGTGCTGTTAGCGTAGGGCTCAGTTCTTCCCTCTGCTTCCCATCGTGCCTCCCTCCAGTGTCTGTAACAGGTGCATGCAATAATTTGATGAATTAGTGAATGAAGAAATGAACAAACAGTATTTTTGTTTCCCTGAGTCACTGATTCTAGCTTGGAGGCTTTGCTTACATTTCCTATCTGGTCCTTGTCTGTATTCTTGAAGACCCACTTCAGGTATCCTTTCCCTGAGAAGCAACCCAACCACCATCCATCTCACTTTTTATCCCTTCTTTTTTCTGTATCACTCAATACAATCATCTGTGTTACAACACTTTGGACCTGCCGGTGTTTGCTTCAAGCTGAATCTCCATTTCTGGCAGTCATAACCAACAAGCAGAGTTTGATGATGGCTTTGTACTGTGCCTACTTGGGGAAGCTGAACTACATTTCCCAAAATCCTCTTTCTTGCAAGTTTCTGATTATAATAAACCACAGGGAAGGTGTTCTGAGGTTTGCAGAGTGGAGCGAGGGCAGAGCTGCTCCTGGGCGCATGTGCCAGTGATCTTCTGATTCTCCTCTGCAGCGTGACACCCACGGGACTTTCAATCTCTGGGTTCCTGAGCCACAAATATGTGCGCTCAGCATCATGGTGAAGAGCTGGGCCCAGAGTCATGGTGAAGGAATGCCCTCAGCATCATGGTGAAGGGCTGGGCTCACCATCACAGTGAAGGGCTGGATCCAGAGTCATGGTGAAGGGCTAGGTTCAGAGTCCCAGTGAAGGGATTCCCTCAGTGTCACGGTGAAAGGCTGGGCCCAGTGTCATGGTAAAGGTCTGAGCTCTGGCAGTTTCCCTGTTTATCACCAAGGTCAGAGGGAACAAGAAGGGCTGTGGGCCTCAGTCTGTCCTCATGGGGACCCTTGTTCATGAACTCCAGCCTGCAGGTGACCACCTACCCTGTGGGCTCAGAGGACACAGAGACGGAGCCCTGCAGAGAGCACTCCACTGGCTCCACCTCTGTGTGACCCGTTTTCCTGGAACAAATCCCCAGTGGTTCTGCTTTTCTGACTGGACCTCAGTGCACTCACCTTGCTATTCCAAGTTCCAGGTTCTGGGGCAGGGGTCCTCAAACTACAGCCTGTGGGCCACAAGCTGCCTGCTGAGGACATTTATCTGGCCCGCCAGGTGTTTTTGCCATGCTACCTGTCTGCTTAGCAGCGACTCGTCCTGAGCCACAGTGTGCATGTGTGGAATGTGCACCGCACTCTCAGGCTCCCCTCCTTCTCTCTGTCTCTCTCCCCCAGGTGTTTTTGCCTGTCCTGCTTAGCAGCTGACTCCTCCCGGGCTGCAGTGCACATGTGTGGAATGTGCATGAACTCTCTGACTCCCCTCCTTCTCTCTGTCTCTCGACTCCTCCTCTCAGTCTCGGGTGAGACTGAGACTCGTGATCGGAGGAGTCACGAGCTTGCCTGTGCAGAGCATGCTGGGGCCTGAGGACCCAGGTAAGAACAAGTTAGGATTTATTTTATTTATTTTTTTATTTTTTTTGGAGTTAGGAGGTCTATTTTTTTTTATTATTTTGCAGTTAGTAGGGCTGTTTTTGCTGTTAAGGGGGGCCTTTTTTTCGATTTGAAATAGTTTATTTGTCTTTGTTCCACCCATTTTTTTTTTTTCAGTTTTTGGCCAGGGCTAAGTTTGAACCCACCACCTCCGGTATATGGGGCCAGCACCCTACTCCTTTGAGCCACAGGTGCTGCCCCCATTTTGTTTTTTTACTTCAAAATAAGATATGTGCAGTGTGCATAGGAATTTATTCATAGTTTTTTTTTAAACTATAGTCCAGCCCTCAAATGGTCTGAGGGACAGCGAACTGGCCCCCTGTTTAAAAAGTTTGAGGACCCCTAGTTCTAGGGTTTTATGGAACCTGGACCACCTAAAGATGGTCACTATGGAAACGAAAGTTGTTTGCAGCCACATGTATAGGGTTTGTTTCCTCACTTGCTCCCCGAAGGTAAAAACTAAGTCGTCTGTACAGGATAGACTTTCTTACATAATCTCCCCAGACCAACATGGTGGGAGGAACTTAGAAACATTCCCAAGCCAAAGCGCCATCTTCCCAGGTACAGATCTACCAGCCCCTCTGGAGGGAAGGTCTCGTTCAAAGCATCACCAGATCAGGGCAGGTGGGAAAGGGAGGCCTCTGCAGCAGGCCTGTGCAAACCCTGCCACGCTGATGACTGAGCCACCGGGGACACCCGGTTATGCTGCTTTGGTTTCCCTCTGATATCAGCACACACCATGTTTCAGGAAAAGCCCTGGGGGGAGAAGAGAACAGCCACTTTGAAATGCTCGGTGGGTGCCTTTGCTCTGCCCCCTCCAAAACGGTGAGCAGACAGCCTTCGTGTGAGTGTCTGGCAGGCAGCTCCGTGGAGCCCCAGATATCTGTGCATCTCGCAAAAATAGAACAGCATCTTGTGGCTCACGGGTCTATTTCTAGAGTCTGCCTGTTCCTTTCTGGAGGTATAAATTGGGTTCTTTTCAGTAATTTTGAAGAGGAACCTTCTGGCATAATTTATTCCACACAGACATTTCCACCTTTCACAATTCTGGCCTTGTTGAAAGCAAAAGCAAATTTTCCCCTGATTGAGATAATACGGTGTTCACAACCCTTTTATCAGAGAAGAGCAAAGTCATTATTTCTAATGGGCTCACTTCCACACCCCCTGGGAGGTAGGCTGGTGGTGCAGGGCATTATTTATAACGGATGGGAAGGTGCAGGGCGGGTGGGAGCGGAGCCGGGGCTCTGGCCCTCAACATTCCCTCTTCACCTTTTCTTTCTTAATTGCTCTTTTCTCGTCCCTCTCCTTGCTTTGCTGTTTATGTAACAGAACTAGCGCCTCGCAGGGCCAGGCGCTCCTGCAGAGGACTCCGGGGCCTGGTGCGCTCTGTGGAAATACAACCACAGACCTCGGGTTTCCTCCTCAGAGTCCCTGCAGTGTCTGGAGGCCTCGGGAAGGGATCTGGGGTGCTGTTGGCTGCCAGCTCACCATCTTAGTCAGATAGGGCTGTCGGAGTGAGACACCCTCAACTGCACAGCCTCAACAACAGTATTTTCTCACAGTTCTGGAGGCTGAAGTCCAAAATCACAGTTCCCACCCCTCGGGGGCCTGGGGGGAGGTGTCTTCCTGCCAGTGGACTCGGGCCGTCTGGCTGGGTTCACACGTGGTGGGCACCAGGGTGGGGCACCTATCTGGGGTCTCTTCCTACACGTGTAGGCCCACCCTGGGCCCACATCAGAGCCCACCCTCATGGCCCTGCCTACACCAGTCACTTCCCACAGGATCACTGCACTAGGCACTGGCATCCACCCTGAGAGGAACCCACTGGGCCCAGTTCCCACCCCAGGGAGGGCTCCACACACCTGCCAGTGTCTGCTAAGGGTCCAGGTCAGCAGGACTCAACCTGATCAGATCAGCAGGGTGTCCAGAGGTGACACTTCTCTAAATGCCTCACCAGATCACAATCCAGAGCCTGAGTCCAGAGAGGCAGAACACCCATCCGACACCTCCAGCAAAGCCTATTTATTACTCAGACTGGCAGCAGGAGGCATAGACGTCTACACTCCACAGCCGGCCCGGGCCCCAGGCTCACAGGAGCATCCCGGCCCCAGGCTCACAGGAGCATCCCGGGGTGCATGTGCCCCACTTGTGCAGCAGCTGAGGGACCCAGAGCCTGTCCCGACTCACACAAAGGATCATAGCATCTTAAATCTCACAGAGGACACAAAAGTCATACCAATCCCAATGCAAATGTTTAATTTAAATTAAAAAAAGGAAACTCTCAGAAAGAAAGAGGAACCATGGAAACAAATAGCACTAAGATATCACCGCTGTCAATGAGCTCACTTAAGCAGTTAATTCAACATTGAAAAAATTAGAATGATGCCTGTCAGCTCTTTCTAGTAAAGAACCGTCACGCCTTGTCACCTGAAATGCTGCCACCACAGAGATGAGCTGGACACTGGCCAGTTAGTCCTGAAGGAGGGCGGGTCACAAGAGGTCGCAATGGTGGTTAAGCGTATCGTCTAATTGGTGATGATACACATGCTAAGGAAGGTCATCTGAACTGGCTCCAGCAGAAGGCTGACCTTCCCCTCCCCTGGACACAGAGAACATCAGGAGGACACATGGGCGGAGAGCTGAGCTGCACCCCGTGACATCAGGCCTTTTCTCTCTCTTCCCCAGGCTTCCTCTCCTTCTTTGTGCCATCTGTCTTTATTTCTCTTTTTCTCTCAGTTCTTTGTCTCATAAAATGGTACAATATCTTTCTCTGGATTATTTAAGAAATTAATAAAAGTTCTGGGTGTTTCTTTTTTTTGTTCACAGACTTTCATTAAGTGGTTGAAAGAAATAAACAAAAAGAAACCTGGCCACGGGGAAAACTGCACATGGGGAAGTTTGCTGTTAGCTAAAAACAAGCTGAAGTGTCAAATTTCAAGCAATCTGAAAGCTTCCTAGGTTATCGAGGAAAATAAGATTCCCTCTTCCAAAATCACAGTTAACACAGTACATTGGTCATGCAGAACCTCCAGCTGGTAGAATTTGATATTAGCAGAAAGTTGATAAATGAAATCAACCTTTAATAAATACTCATGTGAGAAAAAGATAAAAACAAATAGAATAATTTCATGAAATGTTACGTTTAAATGGCACACAGAGTTTAGAAATGAATTAGATGATTACTTTAATGGAATTCATTTTCATTATGCAAATTTGCCAATCTTGCCCAAAAGTTGGTAAGAATATGTTTTTGCATGGAAGAAATGTTTATGAGAACAGAAAGCCCAGAGGTTACACACAGAGATGTTATAATAACGTCCACTTCTAGCACTGTTTCCTGGTATTTACACACACACAAACACACACATGTTTCATAAAATGCAATTATGTCAATGATAATGACATAATAAGATTTTTATATTTCAAGTAAGGAACTTCCCCCCCGAGTAATGGTAGACTAATGCTGGGGACTGAATGGTGTCCCCCTAAGGTTTATATGCTGAAGCTCAGCCCTCCTCCCTCAGAATGTAACTGCATTTAGAGCTTGGGTCTGTAAGGAAGTAATTAATTTAAAATGAAGCTGACTGTATAGGTCCCGATCTGGTCTGTCTGGTATCCATCAAAGAGAAAATTTGAACACAGAGAAACATCAGGAAAGCGCATGGGCAGAGAGCTCAGCGTGGGAGACATTCCACCCACCTGCCTCAGAAGAACACAAGGCTGGCACACCTGGACCTTCCAACCTCCAGACAGACATTTAAGCCACCCGGTTGATGGTGTTTATTTTTGGCACCCAAGCAAACCAATACAAGTAGGTGATGGAAACTGAGTCTCTGCTCAGAATGGTCTTTGCTCAGAGAACAAAATATACGTGATGCGTCTGAAACCACTGGAGAGATAACAGGGCAGTGAAGATGACATCCAGGAAGGTGTGGTACCCAGACTGGGAAACCTCACACTCGGTGTCAAGAAAACCACGGAGTTCTGCTGATGCTCACAAGGGGAGGTTAAGGAGCTTTATAAGCTAAGCAAAGCCTTTGAGAACCTGGTAGAGAGAGGGAGGAAAACTCAGAGTCTAGTCTGCCAACAAGCAGAATCCTAAATGACTATCCCCCCAAAATGATGGTTAATCGGAGAGAGATCCCCACAGGGGATTAGATTGTTCTAGGGTTTTGACTGCTCCCAGCCACTTGTCAAAAGCCATCTGTGTTTCCTTCAGAGAAAGAAGTAGCATCCTAGGCATCAAATTAGACTTAAAACCTTTTTTATATAATACTACATCTAGTGTTCAATCAAAATTAATACAGCGGAAAAATGTGAAAGAATGGACAGTAGAAAGAAACAGAGATTCAGATGGCATTATCTGATATGATTAATACATTTAAAGGAATACAAAAGGGTCAAAGAACTAGAAACAATAAAGAAAAAACAAAATGATCTGATAACCAAAAATAAGAATTCACTGGGCAAGTTTAATAGCTGTTCAGACCCAGATGAAAAGAGAATTAGTGAGCTGGAGGGTAAGTCAAGGAAAAATGTTCCAGGGCTTGGTGCCTGTAGCTCAAGAGACTAAGGCACCAGCCACGTACACCAGAGCTGGCAAGTTCAAATCCAGCCCGGCCCTGCCAAACAATGACAACTACAATCATGAAATAGCTGGGCATTGTGGCAGGTGCCTGTGGGCCCAGCTACTCGGGAGGCTGAGGCAAGAGAACAGCTTAAGTCCAGGAGTTGGAGGGTGCTGTGATGGCATGGAGCTCTACCTAGGGTGACATAGTGAGATTCTATCTCAAAAAAAAAAAAAAAATACATACCACTGCAGATTAGGAGACAATGTTAGAAAGTAGACAGAAAAAAAGAAAAAATGTTCCGGTGAAGCGCAAAGAGGCAAAGGTGGGAAGCCAATCCCAGAAGGAAAGAAGAAAAGAAGGGAGTGAATTTCCTGAAAATTTTTCTAAAACAGACAAAGAACATGAAGCCCCAGTGTCAAAATCATATAAAATCTAATCAGTTAAATGAAAGAACTGAATGCTTCTAAGTACAGAAGGTCCTCCAGAGTCACTGCCAGGAGGCAGGAACGTTACCCACTGGCTGATGCCGCCCGTGGCTGGGGGCTCCTCAGAGAGACAGAAACAGCAGAATAAAGGCACAGGTGCAGACCTGCAGGGGCAGGCCCAGGCAACTGTGCAGGTCGGGAAGGCCCACATTCTGCAAGCGACAGGACCAGGACAGCCAGGGGTGTGGTCCCAAAGGTCCCAGACCCAGGAGCACCAATGTCCCCGCTCACAGAGAGAGAGAGCCGCCCCCCTCCACCTGTCTGTCCTGTCTGGGGTCCTCAACACAGCGGATGACGCCCACCCACACGGGAGAGGGTGGCTCTCCTTTACCCTGCCTGCTGATTCAAATGCTCATCTCTTCCCAAAACATCCTCAGAAGCAATCCCACAAGTGAGGCTTTACCAGGTATGGGGATGTCCTTTAGCCAAGTCCAGTGGCTATCAGCAAATCAGCCATCACAGAGTGAAGTCCTTATATCTTGCCATCTGCGGCAGCGTGGGACCAACAGCCTCCCAGGACACTGGAGAGGTTCTGGACAGAAGGGAACAACACAGGGACGGGTTTGGGCAGGATGCCATCATGACTGCACACACACATGGAACTGTGTGGCATTCTTCAGACAAACTCACATGTGGGCTGAGAAGCAGTGATGACACAGGGAGCGGGAAGTGTTTGCAACACACCTTATTAAATAAACGTTATTAAAAAGCAGACCTCTCTGTGCAGCTACCTCCTCACAAACTCACAGCCTTCATTTGCTTTGGAGAACATTAACAGAGCTTAATAATTATCAGTAATAGCAACCGAGCATCCTCTGTAACGAAGGTGCCGTATCGGACCCACACTAACATTGTAGATAGGATCGGCGACCTTGAGGAAAGTAAGTTTGACTCGAGCTCGTCTTCCTGAGCAGCACTGTCCCTCCAGGGGCTCAGCACGGCCGTGGGGGTGCATCCGTCAGTGTCCGAGAATATTTGCGGGCTGCGAGGAGTGTTCCGGAGAACAGATGAAGGCTGAGTCCTTGCCCGCCGGGAGCTTATGATCTGCGGCTTAAACTGTTCCCATCTGTTCAGCTTTATGACTGTTTCTCTGACTTTTGCCAAACTCACCTACACATGAAGCGAATTTGAAAAGCGGCATGTCAAACAATTTCGGAGTAACTAGGGAGAGAACACGAGCGGGAAGCTACGGGGCCACCAGCCAACCTGCCATCGTGACCTGCTGTGGACGGTGGCGTGCTCAAGCCAAGATCTCCATCCATCAAAAGCCTGGCAGGTGCTCAGAGCCACCTGTGAGGTTTCTTTTTTCTTCCCTAGACTGTCGGCGGGCAAAGTAATTTTAAATGAGCAATGAAATGAAAAGGTTTGCAGCCAGGCACCCTCGGAAGGAAGTCTCCAAGTCCGCTGTCCCTTTGCACTTGTCCTCAATTCCACACAACTTGCTTTGAAATGCTGCTTCATGTGAGTGTCACATTTATAAAGAGAAAAATTCAGGAAACGGAGCTATTTTTGGAGTAAATTTTGCTCAGAGAAAGGTTGTCAGAGAAAGTCTGCTCGTATCAAAGACAAGGTTCACGTTAAGACTTTGTTCTCTCTGCTGCTGGGGTGTGGGTTACCAGGACGTCTTGGGATGCCTTTCCCCCTGGCCGCCTGTCTCGCTCACAGGCATCAGTCGTACTGTGCCGAACGCCCTAATGCTCATCTCTAGGGAGCTCTTTCTTCATTAAGAACTATTCCGAGAATCACAAAAATGCAGAGAGCAGCATGATCAAGGCCCCTCGTCTACCGCCATCAAAACAATGTTCTGCACCCTCACTTCAGTTCCTGTTATTTTAGAGAAATAAATCAGTACGGTTCAGCTTACAGCTCCCAAATTCAGTTTTATGCTTCCTGAAAATAACTATTAAGGATTCGGTATATATAACACATTGATGTTTTTAGCGTATGTGGAAATATATACCTGTGAATAATGAATTAACCTTTAAATAGATGGCAGGAGACCGTGTTGCCTTATGTCTTGTATTTTTCATCCAATATTTCATTGCGATTTTTCCACATGGACACATTAAGCTCTAATTCACTCATTTTAACGACTGAAAAAAATGCAAGCATACAAATGTACCCAAACGAGAGTATTCATTCTACTGCCCACAAACACACCAGTTATTTCCAGCATCTCTCCGTCACAAGTATTCTTTTTTTTTTTTTTTGTAAAGACAGAGTCTCACTTCATCACCCTCTGTAGAGTACTGTGGGTCATAGCTCACAGCAACCTCCAACTCCTGGGCTTAGGCTATTCTCTTGCCTCAGCCTCCCGAGTAGCTGGGACTACGGGCGCCCACCACAACACCCGGCTATTCTTTGTTGCAGTTTGGCCAGGCTGGGTTTGAACCTGCCACCCTCGGTACATGGGGCCGGCAGCCTACCCACTGAGCCACAGGCGCCGCCCCCATCACAAGTATTCTTGTGTCTCGTTGTGAACCTGGGTGAGAGCTTCTCTAGAGGACACGCCTGGAAGTGCAACCGTGAGATGGTACAATGCACACCTCTGTTGCATTAAGTATCGGCAAATTGCTCTCCAAAAACAGTGCAATGAGCTCACAGTAAGCTCTTCGTGACCGTTTGTCAGGCTAGCTTCATGTGTCTGCAGCCAGCAGGCTCCTCCAATCCCAGTCCACAGGTCGCATCTGGGCAGGGGCGACTCTGCCTTAATCAGCAATCTCTGCAGCAGAGTGAGCTGCCCTCTGCCCACAGAAGACCCCGACATGAAGCAAGAAAAGAGCAGCTTGTGTGATGAAATGTTTAATCCCAGTTTACGTGATGAGGCAGACAAGTGACTATTCGAGGCTGACGTATATCAAAAGCTAATCTATCTGAAAGTCGGCCCGCCTGGTTATATAATTGGACCCCATTGTGTAAAGTTTAATGACATTGTCACTGGTTGGCCTCTGGAGTTTTATTAATTTAATGACATTAAAATTAGATGGCCCTGGTGTTGTAAAGCACTTCTGGTTGTCTTGCAACAAAATCTGAGTGCCTGAGTGCCACCGAGACCTTCCTGGGCAAGAGCTCACGTTCCAAGTGGGAGCCACAGACGGCAGTGCTCAGAGGGGGAGGGAGCAGGAGGCACCGTCCTGACACTCTGGGAGGAGGCTCAAAGCCCTGCCACAGAGCAGCCCACGTCCACTTTCTGCCGTACGAATGGGTATAGAGCCTGGAGCAGGTATGCGGCAGCTCTGGGCCTCAGTGCCCCCATCTGTAAAGTGGAAACATTGTAAGAGCCACACGGGCCCAACGTCACAGCAGTGCCGGGCACAGTGCCAGTGCTGTCCAAGCCCTGGCTGTGCTCTTCACTTTGTGTTATCAGGAAGAGTGGTGTAGAAAAGCAGGGTGTTCCCTCCCCAGGAACGGTCGGATCCCTCCCCCTCAGCCACAGAACCAGGTCACCTGTGAAGTCACCTGTGCCCGAGTCTGGGCCTTCTCCTCGGTCCACCTGGGTAGCTCCTCCCTACCCACCAGGCAGCAGAGGAGGGGATGGCCCCCAAGGGGGGGGAGAACTTGGGCCTGCCTCCCCCAGCCTCTGGGGTCACTGTCCTCTGACCTGTGACAAGCCAGACACAGCCGTCTGACATCCGCGAAGGACCAGCTGGGACCAGCTGGACCTGCGGCTGGCCTCCTCCTGCTCCCCATGCAGAGGGAACCCCTTGCAGGGTGCGTTTGCAGATGGAAACTATCACGGAGTTGCCCCTGCGATGTCTTGCTTTTGCAAATGCATTTGCACACCGCAGATGCCATGTATCACCAGTAAAAAGAGTGTCTGAGAGCTCCCCGCAACTATTTCCTCTTCAACACTTTTCTTAGCACAAAAAAGAGACCACTTAGCCAGCTGTTATGGAAAATAATTGTCATTCCTCCAGCACTGCAGGGTAAAGGGGGAGGATGTTAAGAAGACAGGCCAGTTTGGTGAGTGATTTGTTCACTACTTGCATTCGGCAGGCTTGTTTGCCCCAGAAATGGGTTTCTAAACTGGAAAAAGCAGAATACAAAGTGTGCGAGTAATAGGGTTGGTTTCCAAGACAGCATTTGGGGGCAGAACAATCATTTCCAAAGGTCCCTCTGCAGTTCGGAGCCCTTTAACCCTCCCCGCCCCCCCCCCCCCCCCCGCTTCGTTCCTCTGCCCTTCGGGGCTTTTACCAGCACACAGGGCTGCAGCCTGTGAGGACAGGGCTCTGGGACTCACCACAATTGTTACTATGTTTCTATTGTTCACAGAGTGCCCACTGTTTATAGTTAATTGCACAGAGACAGCCTGTCATTTACCAGGAGAGAGAAACGCCTTCACCCACAGCAAAGTCACTTAAAAATAACCTGTGCCCCTACCGCCCCCAACATGTGAACACGCATGCACACACACTCACATGTACTCACAAGTGCACACACAGCTCAAAAGCACATGGAAAATCCTGGCCGACCAGCAATCCTGTCCACCTCAGTGCTATGCATTTGCAGTTGGGACACCCCGTTTTCATGTGAGTCTTCTCACTCCAAGTGTTCGGTGGAGCTGGGGAGTTCCCTGGAACCAGGGGAGACTCAGGCCTTGGATTTATCTCTCTTCCCTTTTGTTCAAAACCTCTGCAATCTGTGTCCTCCTCTCTGCATTGGGGCTACAGAAGGTGCAAAAAAATGCACACACATTTTAAGGTAGAAAGAAACTGTATAAAACTGTAGTACTCAAGTCACATCTTTCGTTATTGGTTATATTTAAATGCGTTTTGAGTTGATGAACAGCAAATTTTGGCACTTTTGTTACCAGTAGGTACAAATTACTTGCGATACCCCGTACCCACGGTGTCACTGTAGCAGGCGTCCTCACCGGCTGAGCACGGCCCGAGGCCCAGCACAGCCTCTGCCCAGCCTGCGTGGCCCCACGGCCCTCCCGCCTGCCTGCGAGGGAGCGGAGAACCCAGCTCTGCTCCCACCCGACGCGGCGCCTGGCTGAGGCTGCTGGGCTGAGCAGCTCTGCACCCCACGCAACATCAGCTGCAGAGGAACAAGAAGGGGGTGCTCACGGGAGTTTGGGCCTGACGTGTCCCCAGAGCCCAGAAAAGCTGAATTCCAAAAACAGACAAATGTGTGCACAAAGGGGAAAAAAAGATGAAAAAAATAGGCATAGAGGCACATGTGTGTTATGTGCACAGATTCAGAATGTGTACACAATGCTATACACACATAGAAACACACACACACAGCTGTATTCTACTTTCTCCGTTTGGTTTGTGACTTTTATAATGATAAACTGCCCTCCAGTACAGCAGTACCAGGCCCCTTATAAATATTTATGATGACATTCAGCTCTTCTGCAAGCAGCCCTGCTGTGTGACTGCGCCACTCAGGGAGGTGCAGGGAGGTCCCCGGTTGTCTTTTCAGCTCTGATGTGACACCGGCCGAGGTGCATCTCCGTGGACCAGCGATCTCAAGGTCACTCTGGGAGCTAGGGAAGGAAACCCTGTGTGCAGAATTCAGGGACAAAATCAGCTCCCTGAGTTTTCTTTTAAGGACCTCATCAGGGCAGATAAAATGACACCAGCACTTCCCCCTTTACTTCTTGTCCACTGCACTAAATTACGCTTGGAAAATGGTAACTCAAAATAACATGCAAGAGAAAGACTGTATATAGGAACTCTCTGTACTTTCTGCACAAGTTTTCTAGAAACCTAAAACTACTCTTAAAAAAAAGAAATCTATTTTTAAAAGTACTTAAGAAAGACATGGTTTGCATTTGGGGACAAAAGAATTAAAGCCTTCTGCAGTTCAACCTCTAGAAAGCCTGGTCACACCCTTGCCTTATTAATCACTGGGCTCCCTGCTTGGTTTGTAGGAGTGACCCCAGAACCAGCTGAGGAGCCACCATCCTGCCCAGTGACACAGCAGGTGTTTACCCGGAGTGGCTGTGCTCAAGAGAGTCACAAAACACCTGAAAGGGAAAGACTCTGTTTCCATTTTCTCTGTTTTTCTTAATCATAAAGTTTTCAGGTTCACTATAGTTTTGAACATTCAAAACAATACCTAGAACAAAATAAAAATCCCCAGCCATACAATCATTTTTAAAATGAACACTCTCAACCTCAATGTGTATTTTCCTTAATATTTTTCTTCTGGCACATATTTGCGTCTTTCCATAGTGAGAGTGACGTGGAATTGTCAGCTTGGATTTCTCCTTCCTTTCACTTACTACCATACAGCAAGCATTTTCCCACAGTATAAAATATTTCAGAAAGATAGATTTTCATGCTCAGCAGACATATGGTTATGTATTTAACTCTCCTCATCTTTTTGAATATTTAAGTAGCTTTCTTGGTTTAAATAATGTGAATTAAGCTACAATAAATGTGTTTATCATTGATGCAAACATCTCTACATTTCTAAAGGATGAGATACAGGGTTGAAGATACATTGTTAATGTTGTTGGTGGATATGGCCAAACTAACCCCTAAAAGACTTTGATATTGTACTTGAACACTGAAGATTTGGAAACTATGTATTTTAACAGTGGAATAGGACACTCCACATTTAATGTTAGGCATAGTAAAATGTTCCCAATGGAATACATGAGCCCGGACATCTCATCTTTGTTTATATTTGAGTGTCTCTGATGCCCAGCAGTCAGCTGGCTGGCTGTAGTTCTTTCATTATTTGTCTGTTAGGGCGATTGTTGGCTTTTCTCCCCATGTATATGCTGACACGTTCTTTTTAACTTCTGGCTTGCCAGTAACTCTCTCCACACCATGGGGACATTGGTCTTTCTTTCTAGGCTGATTTAACACTGTCACAGCACCCTCGCTGTTTACAAATTGTCAAACAGAACCTGGAAGAACATGTGCCCAAGGAAGAAATCATAAAAGTCATCTAACATTTTATTTTATAAACTAAGACATTTTCTTCAGAGATTTTACATAATCTCTTCAACATTTGAAGTGCTCACCCACTGGGACAAGAAGTTACAGTCCCTGGCCACTGAAGCAGTGTCCTTTGGAGACACCTGTACCCTGGGACTGACTTGCACAACTTCCACCTTGCATCTGACATCCCCCTCCTCATTCAGCTCTGAAAAGATTAATGCCAGATAGGAATTATTATTCCTATGTTATAAAAAGGATGAATAAATTGCCCTCAGGTGTAGACAACAAATTACAGATTCATACAGTAGCCAAGGTGCCTTGCTAAAATGAGCTTTTATTCTTAACAAATACTCCCGAAGATTATTAGACACTCCAAGTAGGTAAGTAATTTCTTTATGTCTCTGATCCTCCATTTCTTACCCCCAAAACAGCACAAAAGGTAATAGTAATGAAATATCTTTCTTTTTTTTTTTTTTGGCAGTTTTTGGCCAGGGCCAGATTTGAACCCGCCACCTCTGGTATATGGAGCTGCACACAGGTACCACCTATGAAATCCCTTGCTTTAAATGACACTGTGAAGGCAGCCCGGGCCAACCACAGAGAAGGCATCTGTCACCAGCGTCTTCACTGGTGGCCAAGAGCAGGTGTTCAGTGAACAGTCATGCCCTCTATGTCCTTCTGAAGGCAGACGAGGCCAGGAGGGCAAGGATGTGCTTGCTGCCCGCTGTGCTCGGCCCCCACCCTGCGACGTTTGAGTCCAAGCAACCCAGCCCCTCTGTGAGAGGAACTCAGCCTCCAGTACATTCAAACTTTCAGTCTGGCCTCAGCCAACTAAGTTGGAGAAGTTGGGGGACACAGGAGATTCATCTCAACATAACTGTAAGTGTTACTCAGTCATTAATTATGTTGTAAAGATGCTAAAATGTTCTATGTTTTGCTCCTCATGGATATTTTTATCTGGACCCTTTGAAGCCACTCAGAAGCAAAATCCTGACCAAGCCCCACTTCTGCAGTGCCAAACAGACTTTCTGGGTTGCTCTGTGAAACGTATGGCCAGCATCAGCACAGGCATCATCAGGATGTGTTTCGATCTTGCCATTTAAATGCTCATGTATTGAAGGAGGATTAGACTCCTTGAGAACCGGGGCACGTGCCCACATAGCTTAAAATTCACTCAGCAAAGTCCCTGGCATCAAGAGGGGCTTAATAATTGCTGCTCTTCTTGAGAGCTGGGGCATTCCTAAGAGGTATTCACTGGCAATCACAGGTTGGCACAGGTTATTTCAAAACAAAATTTGCTCTAGGCTCATTTTTAAGGAGAGAAGAATATTGTTAATAAAAATAGAAGAAAATCTTCCACAACTTGGGAATTATGAATTGGGCTGCAATAAACATTCTGGTGCAAATGTTTTTGTTGTTGTATATGAAATCTTCACATTGTACCCCATAAATGTATACAGTTATGAGTTAATAAGAATTAAGTTTAAAAAAGAAGAAATTTGGTTAATTTCATTTTTAAACAATAGAGGACTCTGTGTGTGTGTGTGTGTGTGTGTTTGCCCTGTAATGCTGTTATTTATGAATTTATGCGTGACCTTGGGCTAACATTGAATAGCCGAGAACTGCCAACAGTGAAAGGCAGTAACAACATTGAAAATTTTGATGTCAAAATGTTCCCCCTTTATTTACTGCAGGGGATGCTTACAGCCCTTGTTATGGCCCATAAGCCACGCAACAACACAAAAGCACTATAAAATTTAAATTGTGAAAACTACATTATTTATGTGATCTCATTTGTAGGGTGCATTTTGTGCCACCAAACCCAGCTTCTTTCCAACATCATGAGACTATTAGGAACCATAATAATCTCCAGGGGCTGTAAGATTTATCAGTTCTCGCAGGATAGGAAGGGAGCTAAGGCAGGAGATTAAGAGAAATCGGGGAAATTAATCACATTTTTCTCTGTGTACTGGCCAAAAGAGCTCAGTAGGTTATTATTCAAGCATTTCACACAGTAGGGGCAAAATTTGACCCCTACCATGTGCTGAATTAAAAATTATATGTTAGTCTATTCCAAAAAACAACCCTGTAATGATGTCAATACTATTGTCAACTAATGGCTTTATATACTAAAAAGGGACTTTTGCATATAGAAAGTGAAGCCATGGTGATGTTTCCCGGCTTTTGGGAGACATCACCTCTTACTTCTGTGACAGAAGCCAGACTGGCTGGTGTATGGGGTGGCAGTGATGGAAAGACAGGGTAAGAAGTCTCCCATCCATCACTGTTCCCTTCACCATAAGAAGCACTGGCGTGGTCCCCTGGTGGGATGTGAACGGGCCCTATATGGGGCTGTGACATATGGGCCTTTCTTTTTCACGTGAGGCAACACTGAATTTTTCTGGAATAGACAGAAGCCTTCATTCCAGTCCCAACACAAAACAAAAGCACCATTGAGGGAGTAATTCTGAAAATGTGCGAACTTCATAAGATGTTCCATTTTCCACGTCATGATTTGGACTGCACAATTAGAACCTCAAAGCCTGGGGAAACAACAGGCTTTGTGAAGCCCTCAATCGTTTACACCTATTTCTATGGTGCTAATGGAGAATAAAATATTTGCCCTATTGAATGTTCTCCGGTGATGATTCTAGAAAGAAATACATGATCTTATACGCTATGAAAAACCAGAGGATGAGGGGCCATCCAGTTCAGTCACGTTGCCTGTGAAGCTGTTACCTATTTGTATTTATCTCTATATTTTAAATTTCCATAGGATGGAGTTTAAAAAGAGCCTCCATTAGGACCACATTAAAAGAGACTGCCTTATACAAGAGTATCAGTTTAAAAGAAAAGGAATATCAATTTGCTGGCTAATTTGTTTTTCTTTCCAGAATGAATCAGCAGCTCCAATGAACTTCAAAAGAAAATTAACATTATGGGTGTCACCTGTAGCTCAAGAAGTAGGGCACCAGCCCCATATGCCAGAGGTAGTGGGTTCAAACCTGGCCCTGGCCAAAAACTGCAAAAAAAAAAAAAGGAAAAAGAAAAGAAAATGAAGTTACAGGCAGACTGACACCATTAACTATCCTGCTATGTATAGAAAGCAAGGATTGTCAACTAAGAAGGTCTAAGGTGTGCCCTGTACATTTTAAAGAACATTAATTAAACTATTTTTGAAAGAAGTTCAAAGCACAATAAGTGTATTCTTTTTTTAACTCTGTTTTTTGAATAACATAATTTAAGTGTGATGCAGAAGGTTCACACTTAAATAGGTTCCAGTGTGCCATGAGGAAAAAAAAAAAAAAGGTTGAAACACACTGGTATAGATGGTAACTCTCCCAGCATTTTCTTTAGGTTCCTAAACACAACCAATGTGGATGGTTTTGCCGAACTCACCAAGTCTGGTTTTGCACAGACTCACCAAGAACCTGACCCGTCTCTCCTGATGGAGTTGAAAGGACCATCATGGTTGTCAGTGGAGGCCACACTCAGTAACAGGCCTCGTCCTCCCAGGCAAGATGGGCTCCAGCCCCCTGGGCAGGCGCTCCCAGAAATAAGCAGGTAAGCGACCCTGCAAGATTCTCCAGTGGCGTGACATGTTTTGAAATTATTTTTCAGTTGATGCTCCTCATTTCTTTCACATCTGCATCCAGAGACACTCACACAGCCGTGCACAAAGCTGTAAAGCTCAGTTTGCCTATGAGCAGCGTGGGTGTGAGCTGCATGTGACTGTGGGCAGCGTGGGTGTGAGCCGCGTGTGACTGTGGGCAGTGTGTCTCCCACACAGAAAGAATTATACAACTGGATATGACCTGTGGGTGCAGGAGGAGGAGAAAAGTAGGAACGGGAAGTTCTTGTTTGCCTTTCAAATGTGTATTTTAAGATAACCAAGGAGTCCTCAAAGTTGGAAAGATACCATGGAGATGTTTGTGGTGTCCCCAGGGGTGAGATCTTCTGCAAGCACAGGGCAGTGCAAGCCGGGAGGTGGCGTGGAGCAGAGGCCACCTGATATCTCCCCACCTGTGCAATTCTGCACAGGTGCTGCTGTGGCCCACCTGCAGGATGTCTTGGCACGCTAAGGTCTCCCTCTGGGCTACTCTGCTCAGTGGCTCCCCAGAAAGACACGTTGAGGAGCGTGACTGAGCTCAAGTGAGGTACTCACCCTATTTGGGTGATTGTGACCTTGATACTGGAGTTTCGTCTTTAGTAGTTTCTTGGTCTTCGTGATTTGAGGAATGAATCCACAGACCACAAATCAGTGATAAGACAGGATTTTTTTTTATAGAAAAGAATATAAAAACACCAAATCTCCTGGAAGAGAGAACCCAGGTCAGAGAAAAAACTTACTCTCTCACTCTTTCTGTCTCTCTCCCCGCTCTTTGTTCAGGAGAAAGTCACATGGAGTCCTCTATAGTTACATTTATCCAGAACTCAGTTGTTACTTTTATCTGGCGTGGGGTCCTCAGTTGTTACTTTTATCCAGCGTGGAGTCCTCTGCGGTTACATTTAGGGGAACTCAGTTGTTACTTTTAGCCAGCCTGGGTCCTGCGCAGTTACATTTAGCAGAACTCAGTAGCAAATGAATGGCTACAATCCACTTCATTCCCAGGCCTACGAAACTTACATGAAATTGACCAGGTCCAGGCAATGCTAGGAAATGAGGGGCTCCCTATTCAGCTGCAAGTGCAAGGGGAGGGAGACCTAAGGTGCTGGTGTCTCCCCAGCAGTTGTATGGCCCTTCTGGCTACTGGAGCCTCCTACGGGCCCCCTGCCCACCCTCCAGCCTGCCGGTTCCTCTGCCGGCTGCAGTGGCACCACCACCACCAGGGCGGAGGTGGCAGGTCCTTCAGCTCAGCTTGGCAGAGGTGGCTGCGGTGACACCTGTTCTGTACCAACCTTACTTGTAAGTACAATCTTCACAGATGTAATCAAGATAAAGTAGAAGAGGTGACACTGAGCTAGGGTGGGCTGGTGGCCTCCCAGGAAAAGAGGAGACGCCCACACACCCAGGAGAAGGCCTGTGAAGACCGAGGTAGGGACTGGACAGGTGCATCTGCCGGTGAAGGACGCCGGGGACAGCCAGGGGCCCCAAAGCTGAAAGAGGCAGGAAGGCTCTGGAAGCCCCCAGGAGATTGCGGGGGAGCACGGCCCTGCCAACACCGTGATTTTGTACTCTCAGCCTTCAGAACCGTCTGTGAGAGGATAACTTCCAATTACTTTAAGCCACCCAGTCTGTGATCATGTGTTTGGGTGGCCCTGGGAAACTGGCCCTTCCTCTCCATGGTCGCCATGGTCACACCACCTGCCCTGCCTGCACCATCTCCAACTCCCGGCCACCACTGAGCTTCTTCCACCACTGTGACTGTGTCCTATAAATGAAAATAAAAATCGGCCTTTTGTACTCAGCACAGAGGCCTAGAGACCCACCGAGGTTGGTTTTTGTGCCTGTCATCTGACCGTTTCCTTGCCACATGATATTCCTGGGTGTGTATGTCCCACAGTTTACTTAGCCAAATACCT
>CAUYON010157883.1:0-13129 GCA_963573935.1 Arctocebus calabarensis
AGCCACTTCTCAAGAACTTGGAGTCCTGCCACTAGAAATATTTTTGTTAGCATCACTGAATAAGTGCTTCTGACCTGACGGTGTTCTACCTTTGCCTATTACTGATTATACTAATCAGATTTATGTTTTCCAGAAATGTCATCAAGCCACACGCAATAAAGATGGTTCCAGTCCATGAACCATCACTCTCCCTCCAGAGAAACCCTAACTGCCCCCTTCTATCATTGCCCGATTCAGCAGGAAGCAGTTAGATCAAGTCTTCACCCTTTTTCCCTAACAGCAGTTAGGGTTTCTCCTGGGAGAGGGAGAATTGATGCAGGACATTTGGCGCCCTAGCCAGCTCAGTGGAGCTGGTGGACCTGCCACCTCTACTCCTTGGTGGTGTCAGTGCTGCAGCAGCCAGCTGAAGAGCCAGCGGGCTGGATGACAGGCAAGGAGGGGGACCTCCAACCCCAACTGGAGGCTCCAATAGCCAAAAAGTCCAGACAACTGCCAAGGCATAGGTGTCTCCTTCACTTTACACTTAGGACTAAATGTGGAACTCCCATTTCCTATGCCTAGGTCAATTTCATGTGAATTTCCTAGGCCTCAATTCCATGAATGGACTGACTGTGTCCATTCATTGATACATTCATTTACCTTGCCCACCTCGGAAGGGACTGTGTTCATTCGTTTCCTGGCCAAGGAACCCATACACCTATATATACCCTGAGACTAAAAGCCTAAAGGGACAGATGGGGAAAGACCAGGAGAGAAATGGAGAGAGCTTTTCTCTCCCCTCTTGAGTTCTCTCTCTCTACCAGGAGCTTTAGTGTTTTCTGTATTCTTTTCTATAAATAAATTCTGTCATACCACCGGAAAAAAGAAAAAAAAGAAAATGCCATGAAGGCTATGTTAAACAGTTTGTTGAAAACATTTCAGATTGTATATGAAAACAGCACATTGTACCCCTTGATTGCACTAACGTATGCTGCTGTGATTTAATAAAAAAAAAGAAATATTTTTGAATAAGAGATAGAGGAATTGTCTCCCTCTGTAACTGAGACATCAAAACTGGGAAGAGGATTGAGTTCTTGAGTATCCCAAAGGTAATTGACTCTTAAGTTCTCAACACTGTCCCCCAATTCTTACCACAGATGACAGCTAACCGAGGTCTCAATATTCTTTTTTTTTTTTTTGAGACAGAGCCTCAAGCTGTCACCCTGGATAGAGTGCTGTGGCATCACAGCTCACACCAACCTCCAACTCCTGGACCCAAGCCAGTCTCCTGCTTCCGCCTCCCAAGTAGCTGGGACTACAGGCGCCCGCCACAACGCCTGGCCATTTTTTGGTTGCAGCTGTCATTGTTGTTTGGCGGGCCCGGGCTGGATTCGAACCCGCCAGCTCAGGTGTATGTGGCTGGCGCCTTAGCCCGTTGAGCCACAGGCACTGAGCCCTCAATATTCTTTTAAGTAAAAGAACAGAGATCTCATCATGCTCATGGGCCTCGGGGAATTGTGAAGTGCAGATTCTGAAGTCAGACAAGGGTGGTTCAAGTCCAGCTCTGCTACTTCCTGGCTATGGGACTGGGAAGTGAAACTGTGTTTCAGTTTCTTCATTTATAAAATGAAGATGATAATAATACCTCCAAAGACTATTGTGAGCTTTAAATGAATTATTACATGTTATAAGGTGGTCAATAATTTTTAGCTACTATTATTATTAGATCAATAGAGAGAGACCCAGATATTTACAAAAGTAAACTCTCAGGGCACATACAAATTTTTCCACATAAGAAAGATGAATAGAAAGTCACTTCCTAACATACTAGGAAAAACTGAATAGTTGATGGTGACCTTCAGTCAGTCTAATACTCTAGGAGTATTTCAAAGATGCAGAAATGGAATTCCCTACAACTTCCTCCATGAAAGAGTAATTATGTGTGCCAAGGACAGCTCAATTTACTTTAGCCTAATGCAAATCTCTATTTACAATTTACTCTTTCTACTCATCTCTAAGTCAATACTCAGAATAATATATTTTAAATTCTAGGTCAGATTACTGGGATTTATCTCATTAGCTTGGAGACTTGGATTATTCCTCGTAAGTTTTCTCTAATCTTTGAATAGAATTTCTCTAGAACATCAAAGAAATTAAGAAGTAGTTCATATTCTACTTTTCCAATTTCAGTGCCCTGCTTTTAACAATCCTATCTTCTCATCTCTGCTACCAAAAAAAGGGTGGGAGATATGGTGTTGTTTCATTTTGGGCCAGACAGCAGTCTTCTAGAAATGCAAGAACCTGATCATGAACTCTGATCATGGACTTCCTGACCCCATATAATACATGCCCCTAACAGTGTGATAAAGGACCACACTGTGGCCTGAGGGCCTCCTTACGGAAGTGATGCCTGCCATTATGGCCACTTTTGAGGCATTCCATAACTGTAAAAGCTGATTGATGCTGGCTAGAAAAATTCTAGATCCAAATCCTGGGCCCCCTTCTTTTTGTCCCCTCAATTTCTTCTTCTTCTCCTTCTCCTTCTTCTTCTTTTTTTCCCCCCCGTAGATTTTGGCTGGGACCAGGTTTGAACCCGCCACCTCTAGTATATGGGGCCAACGCCCTACTCCTTGAGCCACAGGCGCCGCCCTGTTCCCTCAATTTCAATTCAGAATTTCTTATATACCTAAGCTTTAAGGTTCTTTGGATTCCTTCCAAAAACTGCACTATGCCAAGACCGGGAAGAAGAGGCCCTGTGATAGACCAGGGGGATGAAGACCTGGAAGAAGGATGCTGGTGGGGTTAGATGAGAGAGAACAAGTGGAGAGTGACTGACTAAGTGTGTACCCAGGAAAGAAAAATGGCTGCATTGGATAGCGAAGGTGTTTTCAAAGAATTTGAGCATTTTTACAGAAATGCAAATATTTCTGTAAGTGCCTAGCAATTTCTAAACTACTAAATCCTTAATTTAGGATTTTAGGACTTCTAAATACCCTTCGGCCATTTAGTAATAGTTTCTTGCTCTAAATACTTTTTGTGGTTTGTAATATTTTCCACGTTGTCAGGAATTTCAGTAAGAGCCAACAGGCAAGTAGGAGCAAGTTATGAAAAGGGCCATACCTACTTAGACAAGAGGCGACTCTGCCAACCAGCAACAAAGCTCGCTTATTAGGAACGCATGGCCGGAAGGGTAGCTGGGACCATTGTGATGCATCCTTCAGACACCCACAGGCCCTGTTCCTCCTGTCCACACAAGGGAGCCACTTTCAGAGCGACTTTTTAGAAAACATGTTGTAACACTTCTGAGTCACCGAAGAAGACAGAGGATTGCGGTTAATCTGAAAGTGGAAGATCCTGGCAAAGTTTAGGATACAAAAGAAATCTTCCTGTCTTCATACTTCTCAGTAAGAACCTAAGACTCTGTTCTCAGCAATTCTTAGAGCTGTTGGCTCACAGGAGGAGAATGACCTAGTTTCAAGGATGACACATATAGTATGACAGGTTGCTCTTCTAGAAGAGGAAAATATAATTTAAAAAATCAACCATTCAACATAATTAGGAATTTCCACTCTAATGATTTGGGACATAACATATTTATCTGAAATTCTCTGTTAGGGGGCTTTACTTGACCTAAATCCATTCATTCACTTGCTCAACACGTATTTATCGAGCACCTACTGTGCACTGGGCACCAGGGATAGAACCATGTTCTCACACAGGTCACATCCTACTAGGAAGGCACAGGAAAGGAACAAAGAAAAAAAGAAGTTATATGTCCAAAGAAAAATAAAACGGCAAGAAGATGATAAATGGTAGGGATATTTTTTGGAAGATGGTCACGTGAGGATAGTGAACTTAGCTGGTATTTGAGCAAAACCTCAAGTGAGGGGATCACTCAGGTGACAATTTGGAGAACAGATTCTCGCTAGAAGGCAAACACAAAGTCCCTGAAGGAGAAGCACCCAAGGCTCGTTTAAAGAACATCAAGAAGGCCTGAGCGGCTCGCACCGAGTGAGGAGGGCAAAGTTGGTAGTTGAGATGGTTGCCAAGTATGCAGAGCCTTATAGGCCAAGGAAGAGACTTCAAAGTGTGTTGGAGGATTCTGCTGTGATTTACACAAAGGGTTATCTAGTTGCTACGTACATCACAGACTTTAAACAATAAAGTCTCATTAAGAGAGTATCACAGTTACCCAGACGAGAGCAATGGAGGTGCTGGGAAGTGATCAGACATATTTTGAATGTACAGCCGGCATGCCCTGTTTAAAAATTGAATATTTGGGGTAAAAGGCAATGACAATTATCCTAAGATTTTTGGCCTGAGCATCTAGAACAAAAAAGCTGGCATTTATTGAAATGGTGCTGATACGAAACAAGCAGATTTAAGGGTATGCGGGTGAATCAAATATCATTTTGAACAAGAAACCTATTAAAACATCCACATGCCTGATAGCGCCTGCCACACAGTAGATACTCAATATTTACTGAGTGGAAAACATTAAGATATGGACTAAAGCAATTGGGTAAAAAATATTCAAGTATATCTACTATGAACTTCTATATCTAAGTATATTTACCTTTATGTTTTGAAACCATAAGGATTCATTAGAATCCTTTGCTTTTTGGTTTTAGATGAGATACTACAGATCATCAATTCACACCTTATGAATAAAGTTAAGGACCAGAGATTAAGGTCAAGCACCCCATGCAGGGCAGAGGTAGAAACCGTCATTAGGCCTCCTGATTCTCAGGCCATTGTTTCACATTACACCAAACTCTCCTTGCTTCACAAAAAGTTACTGCTAAGTTTATAGCATCCAGTGTATTATTCTTTTCAAGGGAATATATTTGAAGGGTTCTGCTTACCGAAACTGGCTATATGGAATCCATTTCCCAAACGAGTAAACGCAAGTGAAAACTGCCATGTGTGAAGTTGTCACGAGGTTTAATTATCTGGTAGCAAGTCCAGTCATGTCAGAAACAGTAATGATATTTCAAAATGTGTTATAAACAACACATATATTACTAAATAATACATAACATATTATTGTAGGTTAGCAAACAAAGACACACTTTGACTAGGTCTGCGCAGCTGGGAATATACTTAAAGTTAACCAGCTACTTATAACACACTCAATGTGTTTTTTGTAATGAATAAAACTCCACCTGGTTCTTGGTCTTGTCAGACTTAGAGTCTATTTAACTTTTAACAAACCAAGTATTCAATGTCCTTTGCGGCAAATACCATGCTAGACATGGTAAGCAAAAATGAATGCTTCCTTTTAATCAAGTAAACAGACAAAAACAAAAAAGAATCCTCAGGGCGGTGCCTGTGGCTCAAAGGAGTAGGGAGCCAGACCCATATGTTGGAGGTGGAGGGTTCAAATCCAACCCTGGCTAAAACCAGCAAAAAAAAAAAAAAAAAGAAAAGAAAAGAAAAAAACTCAGGAAAAAATGTAATATTATATATATTTTTTCCTGAGACAGAGACTCATTCTGTTGCCCCAGGCAAGAATGTCATGGCATCAGCCTAGCTCACAGCAAGCTCAAACTCCTGGGCTCAAGCTATCCTTCTGCCTCAGCCTCCCAAGTTGCTGGGACTACAGGCACCCACCACAATGCTTGGGTAATTTTTCTATTTTTAGTAAAGACAGGGTCTTGAGCTCTTGTTCAGGCTGGTCTCAAACTCTTGAACTCAAGTCATCTTCCCACCTCAGTCTCCTAGAGTGCTAGGATTACAAGCATGAGCCATCACACCCAGCCAAAAATGCAATTTTAAACATAGTGCAAACACCTGTTAAGAACTATTACCAGGTAATGCTACAGGAGTGTCCAACGTTTTTCCTTTCCTGCCACACATTTCCACACATTGGAAAAATAAGAGTCGTCTTGGGCCACACAGTAAATACACAACAAACACTAATGGAAGCTGTGTTTGCTAATGAGCAAAAGAAAAAGCCCCCTGAACACTTTTCATGATATCCAGCACCACAGATAAGCAAAACAGTCCTCAAATAATCTGCATGCCGCCCACAGGTTGGACACCTTTGTGGAATTGTCAGGAAGAGGGTTCTTGGATGCGTGAGAACGGATTTTAAGAAAAGGTATTGGATTTGGCAGGTAGGATATTATAGGCAAGGAAAACACAGACGTGAAAAATTAAAGGGTGAAAACAACTAAGTCCTGCCGTGAGTCCACACCCAGGTGTAACCGGATCCGTGTTAGCTAAGGGTGGAGGGGGCAGTTTAAGGAAAGAAAGTCGCAGACCCAAGCCAAGTGCTTCACAGTGGACATAGGAGGAGCAATGACTCGATCAAAACAAAGCATTTAAATTGTGTTTGGTTTTGCTGCCACTAGTACACATTAATAAAGGCAGATTTTTACATTCACATATCATTCAGCATTTTCTGATATCTGTCACAGCGTTTAAGTAGTCCGAGTACATAAGTTTTCATAAAGTCAAGACACACACTGAGAAAGTTTTTTGAAGAAAATGTTGCGAAGGGCTGAGCATGAGTTAAGGGAGAAAGGCGGTCTCCCATTCTCTGCTGCTGTAAACATGAAGTCAGGAATACTGGGTTTTATGCCGGGTTTTAGCCGACGAGACAATGCCTTTTCTTTTCTTTCTTCGGCAGGGCCAGGCCGCAGTGGGTCATCCCGCTGCCCAGAGCATCCTCCCGGCTCATTTCTCCAGTTTGAAGCACTCAGCACAGCCTCTGGCCCGTAGCAAAACACTCAACAAGTTATGGTTGTTATTTTGACCTGAGACCTCTCTTAACGGTCTGAAATTCAGGATTCTCATTTTCAGAAGGTCCTGTGAGTCCCGAGAATCTCCTATTTCAAGCCGGCATCGAGTCAATATTTGCTGAACAAAGTAAACTGTCTCCACGGGCCTGGCTGAGCGCTCGCCCGAGAAGCGGCCAGGAGCTGGGGCAGGAACGGCCCGCCGATCCCACTCGCACCGTTTGGAGGTGGACAACACTGCACGCCCTTCTTCCAAGACCGATCGCGGGGCCGGGCGAGAGGCCGCTTCGCAGTCCCCGCGCCGCCCGCAGCCAGCCTCCTCCCCGGCTCCCGGCCGCGCCCGCGGGAGGGGTCCGGTTCCCCAAGCGTCCAGGCCACCTCCCGCCCCGGCCGGCGCTCCGGACACGCCCCTTCCGGCCGGAGCCCCACCCCGTCGCGCTCGGCCCCGCCCCTCAGGCCCGCCCACGGGCCCGCCCCGCCACGAGCTCGGCGTCGGGTCCTCTCAGCGCCCGCCGGCGGCCGCGTCCACCCGCGACGCTCTGAGGTCACCGACGGGGCCGGCCTGCGGGGGGCGGAGGGACGGAGGGAAGATGGCGGCAGGGGCCGGATATTGGCGCCGCCTCCCCCAATCCCGGAGCCGGCGCAGATGAGGCGGCTCGGCTGGGGCCAGCGGCGCTTTGGAACCCGAGCTGGGGGACCCTGGCGGTGGGGCCTGGCCGCGCTGTATGCCGGCGCCTCTCTCCTCGGGCTTTTCCCTGTCGCTGTGAGTGCGGGCCGGGATGGAGGACGTTAACTCCAACGTGAACGCGGACCAGGAGGTGCGGAAGCTGCAGGAGCTGGTGAAGAAGCTGGAGAAGCAGAACGAGCAGCTGCGGAGCCGCTCGGGGGCCGTGCAGGGCGCAGGCTCCCTGGGGCCCGGCAGCCCGGCCCGGGCCGGCGGCTCCGCTGCGTCCTCCGGCGCCGCGTCCCCTCGGGGCTTCCCCTTGGGCCTCGGCGCCAAGTCGGGCTGCGGGGCGGGCGCGGGCCCGAGGCGGACGAGCGGCGAGGAGCTGCGGGACGCCACCTCCCTGCTGGCGGCGGGCGAGGGCGGCTTGCTGGACGAGGTGGAGCCGCTGCGGCCCGACGAGCTGGAGCGCCTGTCGGGCTGGGAGGAGGAGGAGGAGAGCTGGTGAGCGCGGGCCGGCGCTGGGGGGCTTTCCGCTCTGGCTGCGGGAGGGTCAGCCGGAGTTGGGGGTTCGAGGCGTGCGCAGGGGAAAGGGCCGGGCGTGCGGGAGCCGGAGGTGGGAACCTGCTTTGTGTGAAACGCCGGCTTTCGGAGGGGGCCCGGGCGGTTTGGACGTCGGGAGGGGTCTGCTGGATGCAGATCACGGAGTGCCGGGGACAGACCGGATCGTCCGCGGCCACGCAGCGGTCAGCGAGCTGGACCAGGGTGAGAGGGGTGTGTATCTGGGGGGCCGGGGGGGCCCGCGGGAATCACTCTCCCGTTTGGGTAGGGGGCACAGCTCGCTTTGTGTGAAGAGGGCAGAGGATGGTGCTGCTTTGTGCGAAGAGTCGGGTGGAACAGACGCCCCGGCTCTCAGTTTTTAAACAAGAATTGGGTCTGGCATTTTTCGGAGCTGTGAAGTGACAGTTACCTCTGTCACTCTGCATATCGGCGTCTTGCTAGGGGCAGAGCAAAAGAGCCCTGTGTAAAAATCTAAACCCAAACCGTGCTGTCCTAAGCCGCTTTTTGATGAAACTGACACTTTCTATACTTTAGCACTACCTGTCGTTTCGTAAGGAAAGACATGGGTGGCTTTTCTCATTTTATTGTTACCTAATGAAGATTTCCCTGGGAAATTGTTTCTCTTAATTCATCCTTTCTAAAGTCTTAACTTTTAGTTAAAATGTGTCTACTTTGTTGAAACTTCTGATTTAGTGAGATCCATAGCCTTCATGGACTCTGGTATTGCAGGCTGCAACTTTGCAACGTTCTGAGGTAGTTAAGAGCTTTTCCTGGATTCAGGGCCTGCCTCTGCCACTTACAAGCTATCTGACCTTGGGCAAGTTACCCTGAGCGTCACTTTCTTCCTCTTATTTGATGGAGAAAATAATAGTCCTTCTATGGAGTTGAAGATTAAGTGAGATGATTCATGGGTGCATTTAGCACTGGGTCTGCATGTAGTATACTCCCTAAAACTAGCTGCTACTACTCTTAAGCCTAGGTATTTATATCAAGAAACATTTAGTGAGTTTTTACATAATTGGTGGGAGATTCTAAAGATTATTAAGTGTTGATCCCTGTACATAAGGCAGTTGCAGTCTTGTTGAGGGCTGACTTTTGTGCAGTTAAATAAACTAAGTTGTATGCAGTGAATTGCTCAAAGAGTACAGACAGTGATCAGAAACTGGGAAGAAAATACTAGCCCAAAGTAGTTGGGACAAACTTTACAGAGGAGGTGGTTTTGGAGGCCGGGTTTAGGGAAAGAGTGGGAAGGGCATTTTCTGCTCTAGCAACTACAGGAGCAAAGTCAGAGGTATTCGCAGTAACTAATTAGGAAGATACAAGTGACAGAAACACGGTTGAATGTATCACGTCAAGCCTTTATTTTATTGCCAAGGGATACCAAATATTACTAGAACTGACTGTGGTAGTGACAGCTTTTCATATTACTGTGAAATCACGTCCTCCCAAAGGAATGCTGGGTATGTATGCACTTTAAAAGAACCCAGAATCATCTAAATATCGTCATGTGCTTCTTCCAAAGGATAATGATAGTGATGCTTGTAATAATGAGGATTAGCTGCACTCATAAGCCCATTTTAGATTATATATTATTAGAACACATTGACTCCACTTGGAGAAGCTGATTAGGTCTTTGGCCACTTTGGTTTCTGAGCACAGGCTTTAAGATAAAGCAAGTCTTCTTAGATACTATGCCAGGAGTTTGTTTTGAGATGATTCCTGCTTACTGCTTTGATCCTGGTTTTATATATCTTAATATTATAGATGTCTTTTGCTGTTTCTGTAAAGATTTGTGTGAATTGTAAGTTGGATAAATCACATGTAAGATGCTTTTGAGTGTAAGTTGAAAGGGGTTGATGTCAGTGACAGGGGGAGTCATAGTTAAGAGTTACTTCTTAGCAAGCTAAAGATCTAGCTTCTGTAACTTTTACTCATTCATTCTTTCCAATCTCCAGGGATGTTTTCTTCTAAGTGTGCATACCATAAAATGCTAATCCTAAACATGTCCAGAGGCATTATGTGGAAGAGTAACAGTAGGTTCTGGGGTCAAATAAATGTGGGGGAAAGTGGGCTCAAGAAAAGTGGAGTCAATGTGTTTACTCAACAAAAGTAAACAGGTTTCTTTAATGCTGGACTTAAAAAATTTGAGATGCTCGTGTGTACTGAACATAGTAAATCTCCAAGGGATATAGTTTCTTAAATTTCAGCTCCCAAGGAACTAGTGTCTTATAGAAAACACACCCTTTGGGGAGATGGTAAGAAATACATCTTCCATCATGACCTGGTATACATATGAATAATTGAAACAAAAGTTCCACAAAACTTTGGTTACTTTTACTATAAGTGGTATGCTCTAATTCTCTAATAGTTTCTATTCTGTTCTATTTCATTGGGAAAAATGCTGGATACCACCTACTAAGCTGATTTTGTGACCCATTAATGGATTGTAACTCTATTTGAAAAACGCTGTTCGAGAATAACTCAGAAAAGTCTAGGGACAGGAACTAACATAACAGTATGTCAGACTCTCCCAGGAAACTTACAGATATTTTTGCATTTAAATTCTGTGCATTTATGAAGTAGATATCATTTTCTAGATAGGGAAACTTTACCTCTAAGCATCAAATAACACACAGTTAATGATGGCACTTGGATTTGAATCCAGGTCTTTATACATCAATGGCTATGCTGTTTCTGTATATTTTACTTTTTCCAAGTATAATCCCTTTTCACACGAATAGCCCCTTGAAGTATTTGAAGAGTACTAGCATGTTTCTGCTAACCTCTTCTCCCTACCACATACTCTAAGCATTCTCTTCTCTAGAGAAAGTAATCCCAGTTTACTTAATAAGTTCATAGGTAATGTAATTCTCTGATCCTTCAGCCATGATTATGATTATTTTTTTCTTAACTCCAGTTATTTGTTAGATGCTACTTGACCAAACAGCATGTGGTGGGTATATGTTGCTTGAGCTAACAGCAATTTTTTTTTTTTTTTTTAGCGATTATTTTTTTAACCAAATATTTTGTTAACAATCTTAACTTCTTTTTTCTTATGCTCAATGTGAGCCAGGAGTGTTAATGTCTCTTCTAATTTCCCCCCCCCAAGACAGTGTCACTGTGTCACCCTCAGTAGAGTGCTGTGCCATCACAGCTCACAGCAACCTCAAACTCTTGGGCTTAAGCGATTCTCTTGCCTCAGCCTCCCAAGTAGCTGGGACTACAGGCATCTTCTAATTTTTTAAATAGACGTAAGATGTTATACTAAGTCTTCCTTACCTCTTTTTTTGTGTAACAGATATTTTTAGCTTAATTACTAGGCTTTGTTTTCTTTTGTTAGTCTTGAGTTAGACATTTAATATTATCTACTTTGATTTTTTTTGTCATCTTTACATTTGGCAGGCATTCCTCCAAGTATCATTATTCACATTGTTGATAAAAATATTAAATAATAAATTACTCTGAATTGTACAATTCAACTAGATGCCCTCTATCTGGATCAGTGTTTGTAACCTTTTTTATCTCACATCACACTTGAACCTTTCATAGTTGGTCTTTTTGGACCAACACTTATGTTGATCCAAAAAGAAAGTTTAAAAAAAAAAAAAAGAATGTTTACTGTGTTTGGAACTTCTTCTGAAAATAATTTAATTAATGATCTTAAAAAATTTTGCAGCACACCTTTTGCAAATCACTGCTGTACATTCACTTTGATCCATTAACAAACACATATCGGGCAGTGCCTGTGGCTCATTGAGTAGGGTGCTGGCCCCATATACCAAAGGTGGTGGGTTCAAACCCAGCCTCGGCCAAACTGCAAAACAGAAAAATAGCCGGGCGTTGTGGCAGGCCCCTGTAGTCCCAGCTACTTGGAAGGCTGAGGCAAGAGAATCACCTAAGCCCAGGAGATGAAGGTTGCTGTGAGCTGTGATGCCACGGCACTCTACCCAGGGTGATAAAGTGAGACTCTGTTGCTACAAAAAAAAAAAAAAAAAAAAACACATATCATGGTGGTTCAGTAACCACTAGTTGCACCTGTTATCATCAGGCCTCTATGACATTTTGTTGGAATATTATGAAAGATTTTGCCAAATGCCTTGTCGTACCTATAGGATTCAAACTTACAATGAAGCAAAGCTATTAAAATAGAAATTGCAGTTAATTTGGTTTTACTCATGGTTAGTCTTCCACATTTTATGTCATCTCTTTTTCTGTTCCTAATTTCACAAACATTTTGTTTAACCCAGTTTTGGATTTTGCAAGGAATCAGTTCTGTCTGGAACTTACTATCCACACTTTTGATCTTGCCCTTTTTGTCACGATATTTCATATTGACAATGATTTGGTGATTAAAAACTTCTATTCTTTTCCATCGTTTGGAGGGGTGAGACCAAAACTATTTCAGGGTATATTCTGACTTACTAGATTATTTTCTCCTAAATTTATGAAGACACTTAGCTTAGACAAACTTGTCATCAATAACTTTGTTGATAAATTTCCCCAGTTTAGAGATAGGTAGGTATATTGTTTTTACTGTTTGTTTACTCAGGGTCTTCATTTCTGAGAGCTAATTTATTGCATGATCTCTTTGTTTTAGGTATGTTCTTTATAGAGAGCCTTCAGTAAAGTATGCCTGTAAGTTAATTTTATAAGGCCAGGTTAATAAAGCAGTTTAATTTGTGTAACTCTCACTACCGAATAGTTGGGCACTCACTCACTGGTTAACATCTCAGGAATTTTTGTTTTCTAGAGTCCTTTGTACCAAGGAGATGTTATTTTAAAGTAATGTGATTGGGGGGGGGTATGTTTTAGATGAATCAGAAATTATGCATCTAGATGGATGTTCTGTCCCATCTTAGTGGTTGTCCAGTGATTCTAACATGACTTTAAACTTTTTTTTCATTAATGAAACAAATACTTAAGAGTCCCTGTAGGAAGCACAAATGTTGCCCTTTTTTTTTTTTTGAAACAGTTTCATTATGTTGCCCTCGGTAGAGTGCTGTGGCATCACAGCTCACAGTAACCTCAAACTCTTGGACTTAAGTGATTCTCTTGCCTCAGCCTCCCAAGTAGCTGTGTCTACAGGCGCCCGCCACAACGCTTGGCTATTTTTTTTTTTTTTTGTAGAGACAGAGTCTCACTTTGTTGCCCTTGGTAGAGAGCTGTGGCTTCACAGCTCACA
>CAUYON010157887.1:0-20685 GCA_963573935.1 Arctocebus calabarensis
GCTACTAGGGAGGCTGAGGCAAGAGAATCGCTTAAGCCCAAGAGCTGGAGGTTGCTGTGAGCAGTGTGACGCCACGGCACTCTACCCAGGGCGATAAAGTGAGACTCTGTCTCTACAAAAAAAAAAAAAAAAAAAGAATAGTCACTCCAGTGTGGTCCCCTCACAGGACAAGCATTCCTCTTACTGTCCTGCTGTGGCACTTCCAGAGTTGGGGTGAAGTGTGCAATTGGGGAGTATATAATTCTGACCCATGACTTCAAATCCTGCAGCCTTAGTTTCTTTTCTCAATTGTGAAATGTCTTTTGAGCCAGAACAGGTTAAATTCAGTTAAAAGTAATTTGAAAGGACATCATATTTGTTTAGTAATATTCAAACGTCAGTAAGACACAAACTTATAAAGTCATTAGCTGTATTATTATCAAATGTTTGAAAATTAAGTATTGGTCATGTGTATTTTGAAATTAGAACTACATGGAGGATACTAGGAAACAGCCATGGTACAGTCTCAAACTCTGGAGACTGCTTTGAATTTTGAATACGTTTCCTGCTGTGGGTAGGATTATGTATTAGGTACTTTAGCTCAAAAAATACAGTCACCAAACAATAAGGAGTCTTTTCTGCTTCCTTTGGATGTTAAATATAGTTTCTTGGTGTTTATGAGAATTAAGTTCTGGTGAAAACGGTGGCAACTCAGAGACTAACATTGCTGAGGCAGTGCTTACGCCTTGCACTCTGACTGTACTTGAATGGATTTAAAAGTGTTCGTTTTTTTTTTTTTTTTTTTTCAGTTTGGCTGGGGCTGGGATTGAACCCACCACCCTCCATATACGGGGCCAGTGCCCTACCCACTGAGCCACAGGCACCGCCCCCTATTAATTTTTAATGCATTCAAAATGCGCAGGTTGTTTCAGGGAGGAAGGATGGTGAAGTACATTTGCTTTTTGCAGGAGCAGGAGGGCTACATCCTGTCACGTGAGTTCCTTGCTGGCATTGAATCCTCTTGGCCACCCTGGGGTATACCAGGGGCAGCGTTGCCATGACATGGCCTTGCTGTGTGAGGTCTTGCGCTGATTCCTAATGATGAAACCACGTGGCCTTTTTCTTAACACCGTTTTTCCCTACAGGGAGTGTCTGCTATCAAGTGCTTGAAGATGGGGGGTCTGTTGGTGGGCTCTGGAGCCGGATTGCTGATCTTCTGCAAAAGCCCTGGCTACAAAACCATCAAGTAAGTTCTGGGCCTCATAGAGTTGGGACGGGTAGAGACCCGCTGGAGGGAGATATGCTTAAAACCAGCAACTCAATGGTATTGGCAAAGTGATATCTGGTTAAAGAATGTGTCTTCCCGTTAAAAATGAATGATTGGAATCAGCGTAGATGGTGGTTTCTTTGCCAATGAAAAGACAAAAACTTATGTTGAATGAAACCACAGTAGTCGGCTTTTACCCAGAGAGACACTGCCCATTTAATAAATACATAAGTTCTTATTTAGCTAACACTTCAAGCCATGACAAAAGGAGTATGATGTTATAAACTTATCTAACAAATAACCTCAAATTTTAAACATTCAAAATTGGGTTGTTCAATAAAATTGATTATGCAATAAGTGCCTGTTATGTGAGCTGCATTGAGATAGTAGTTAATTAATTCGAATACAAGTTTTAAATCAAAAAGCTAATGTTCACCCTCATTTCTGTGTGCCAAATACTGTGCTCTGTACTTCTTATGGCTCATCAAATTAAAATAAAATGAAATAAAACCTTATACATTGCCATTGGCAAATACTTATTGAGCACTTCTTTATTCCAGCCAGTGTGTTTGGTACTATTAATAAAATAAAGAAAAGTAAGATATGGTCTTTGTCCCCCCTAGAACTTATAATCTGGCTTGGGGATAAAAAAAAATACACACACACACACACACATGAGAAAAGTCACTACAAGACATTATATAAGCAGAAATTTCCTGGTCTAGGTAAAGTATGACATGGCTGTTGTAGAGAAGATCAGAAAAAGAAATGATCTGGGGATGGAGTGATCATAGAAGACACTTCACAGAGGAGTAGAGGCCATACTTGAACTTAGCTTCAACAAAAGCCGGGCAGCCTAGAGATGCTCCCTAGGGCCTCTGCTAGCTCTGGGCAGCCAGGGGTAGTTGTATGTGTACAGCAGAAATGGGCTTCAGCTATCTTCGTTCAAAGAATGAAGCACTTGCTATGTATCAGACGCTATTCTAGATGCTTGGGATACGTCATACCTTCTAACAGGAGAGAAAAGACAGTACCCAATGAAATAATCAAGGAAAGTACATAGTATTGAAGGGCAATAGGTACACTGAAGAAAGACACAGTAGGATATAGGGTAAGGGGAATCAGGGTTTGAAGAAGGACAGGAGACAGATTACAATTTTAAATTCAGTGGTCTAGATAGGTCTTACTGAGAATATTTTTGGACTAGTTTTGTATTTGTAAGAAAGGGAGTAAGAGAGGGAGGTGACTAAGAATGTTGGAAGCTTCTGAATTGTTCATTTCTTTTTCTTTTTAACTAGCATCTCCATTTCTTGGTTGACCCATATTTCATGTTGATTAGCCATTTGCTTTTGGTTATTGTGAGATGCCATTTATGTTTTTATCTGTTTTTTTTTTTTTAAATGGGCTATTTTTTTTTTCTCTCTACATTTTTTTGCAGGTTTTGGTCAGAGCTGGGTTTGAACCTGCCACCTCTGGCATATGGGGCTGGCGCTCTACTCCTTTGAGCCACAGGCGCCGCCCTATAGGTTATTTTTTTTTTAAGACAGATTCTTGCTCTTTTGCCCATGTTAGAGTGCAGTAACATCATCATAGCTCACAGCAACCTCAAATTCCTAGGCTCAAATGATCCTCTGGCCTCAGCCTCCCAAGTAGCTGGGACTACCAGTGCACGCCAACTAACCAGCTAACTTTTTTATTTTCTGTAGAGATGGTGGGGAGGGGGTCTCACTCTGTTGCCTAGGCTGGTCTTGAACTCCTGTCCTCAAGTGATCCTCATCCTTGGCCTTCCAAAGTGCTGGGGTTACAGGTGTGAGCCACTATACCTGATTCTTCTAAATTATTCTTATATATACTTAACTTTGAAAGCCACAGTCCTAGAGAACTCTGGGAGCAACAACATTTCATAAGGAGCCCAGTACATAGACAGCCTCATGGAACAGACCTTTATAAACTATAGGCTTGGATTTCTGGAGAGAGAGAGAGATAAGCTCCTCTTTTAATTTATAATCCAATCTGAATCCTAATATAGGTGGGATGGAGAAGAGGAATGATAGAAACTTAACCAAGATAACAAAAAGCAGGAAAGTGAATGTATCTCTGGATACATAAAGTGAATGTAGTAAATTAACTCCCTAATTTTTTAACCCCTTGGTGCACCTTGTTTTTAATGTGCAAATGTTTCCATTGTGATGCAGATGGAGGCTTGGAGCCAATAGCTTAGCAGCTAGGGCCCCAGCCACATACACCTGGGCTGGTGGGTTTGGACAAACAACAATGACAACTACCACAAGAAAATAGCCAGGCATTATGGCAGGCACCTGTAGTCCCAGGTACTTGGGAGGCCGAGGCAAAAGAATCGCTTAAGCCCGGAAGTTTGAGGTTGCTGTGAGCTGTAACTCCACAGCACTCTACTGAGGGTGACATAATGAGACTTTTGTCTCAAAAAAAAAAAAAAAAAAAAGAGGAGAGACTCAAAGCAATTATTACAAGGTTTATGCTACCACTGTTTCCAGAATAACCCTGTGTGATTGCTTAGACTTTAATTGGATACGGGAGTTTCTGCCCCCTTGGATTATAGCAGATTAATAAGGCAGCTCACGTGAGAAGTTGTGGACACTAGAAATGGAAGCCCTATGATCAAAGAAGCCTGCTCAGGGCTGAGATCCCTGGCCTCCCTCTTTATCCCTGGACTTCTTCTTGTCTTCTAGAGACCCCAGATGTCAATAGCCAGTATTTCTTGGTTGCCCTTTATGGACTAGGGTACATGAATTACTTCCATCATCTTTAATCTTCACCACAACCCTGTAAAGGAGGACTTATTGTGTGGTTGAAAAAACTGAAGCCAAAGCTTTCTGACAACTTGTCCAGAGTCACAGACGTCTAGTTAGTGCAGGAGCTGGGATGTGACTTGTGGCCTTCTTTTATTCATTAACTGTTCTGTAGCCTACAGACAAAAAAAATCTCTGTAAAACGCTGTCTTTCCCATGCTGGCTCTTTGCACAAAAAACTGCCGCTGAATTCTTATTGTTCAAACTAAATTAATTGCAGGGCAAGGTTGGGTTTGTAGGACTTCATTCATTTATATTCATTTATATATTTTTGAAGACAAGAATAAAATTTATATGGCGGTGCCTGTGGCTCAAAGGAGTAGGGCGCTGGCCCCATATGCCAGAGGTGGCGGGTTCAAACCCAGCCCCGGCCAAAAACTGCAAGAAAAAAGAAAAGAAAAAAGAATAAAATGTATACTCATTGTAGAGGAGGAAAGAGAAATCTGAATTGTGGAAGAAGAGAAAAGAACCCCTAAAGGATCTGGTAAAGATTACCACTATTAACATTTTGCTCCTTTTTTCCAGTCTTTTTTATTCATATACATTTTGAAATAATTGTACTTATTTTATATAGAAAATTGTACACTCTAATTTTTTACTTAATGCAAGCATCATAAACATTTCCAATATCACTACATAATCTTTTTAGTATTATGGTAAAATATACCTATAGTGCGTGATGTTTTAAACATTGTTTTATGGCCAGGCAGATATCCTATGAAGTTGATGCCCTGTAGATCATTTCACCATTTCATTACAATTGAGTATTTAGGTTGTTTTCAACTTTTCACTCTTTTAAATGAGGTTATAATGGCATCCTTTGACATGAAGTATGTTTTCCCTCAATTTTAGCATTGTTTTTCAGAAATGACAGGAATAAAGAGTTTAGTTACCATGGTCATTTGTGCCCATAAGCCTTCCTGGAATATTCCCTCCTAGCCACATCCTGCCTGAGTTGTGTAACTCATTTGAGACTGTTAGGTCACTGATGAACCTTCCCTGACTTGTTTTGTTTTGAGACAGAGTCTCACTATGTCGCCCTGGGTACAGTGCCGTGGAGTCACAGCTCGCAGCAACCTCAAAAACTCTTAGGCTCAAGCGATTCTCTTGCCTCAGCCTCCCAAGTAGTGATGACTACACGCGCCCGCCACAATGCCTGGCTATTTTTTGTTGTAGTTGTCATTGTTGTTTAGCTGGCCTGGGCCAGGTTTGAACCTGCCACCCTAGGTGTATGTGGCTGGCGCGGTAACCACTGTGCTACAGGCGCTGAGCCTTCCCTGACTGTTTTAACCTATTCTGACCTCTCCCTTTGCAGACCATGGGTACACAACTGTGAGTAACTCCTGCCTTTCCAACTGTGTAATTTCCTCGAGGGCATGGCCCAGACCACATGCCTGATTCGTGCTCTCTGTCATCTTCAGTGGGTCATAAGTACTTACTGGCTGAGTGACTCTGCTTTACCTTCTCCTTCTCCTTACAGGAAAATTCAGTTACAAGGTGGCATCACTTCTATCACACTTCGCGGAGAAGGACATCAGTTTTTTGTAGGAACAGAAGAATCGCACATTTATCGCATCAACTTCACAGATTTCAAAGAGACTCTTGTTGTGACGTGCCACTTTGAGGCTGTCGAGGATATTGTCTTTCCATTGTAAGTAGAAGAGGAAAACAAGAATGTAGAAATTCGATGCAAGGAATTTAATTTTATTAACTCATTTTAGGCATCTATGAATGTAATTATGATTTTTTTCTCCTTAACTTTTTCTAATGTAGTAAATTATTTTGATAGACTTTCTTTTGTCTTCATCATGCAGTTACATTTTTCCCAATCCAAATTTGGGTTTCTTTAGAATGTTGGTTTTTCTAACAAATCCATCACGGAAAGGGTAAATACCTGACAAAAATTCTCTGTTTTCCCAATACCATCTTGCAAAACCTTCATACATATGGTCCCCAACTTATTAAAGTCCATTTGCAATTTTTGGATTTTACAATGGTGCAAAAGCAGTATTCATTCAGTGGGAACTATACTTGGAGTACCCATATGGTCATTTCTTTTTTTTTTTTTGAGACAGAGTCTCACTTTGTTGCCCTCAGTAGAGTGCTGTGGCATCATAGCTCACAGCAACTTTAAACTCCTGGACTCAAACGATTCTCTTGCCTCAGCCCTCCAAGTAGCTGGAATTATAGGTGCCTACCACAACACCCAGCTATTTTTAGAGATGGAGGTCACGCTGTGGCTCAAACTGATCTTGAACCTGTGAAGCTCAGGCAATCTACCTGCCTTGGCCTCCCAGAGTGGTAGGATTACAGGTGTGAACCACCACACCCGGCCCATACGATCATTCTGTTTTCACTTGCAGAACAGAATTCAATAAATTACATGAGATATTCAACAATTTATTATAAAATAGGCTTTGTGTTAGATGATTTTGCCCAAAACATTAGCTTTAGGCTAATGTAAGCATTCTGAGCATGTTTAAGGTAGGTCAGGCTAAGCTGTGATGTTTCACAGGCTAGGAGTAGTAAATGTATTTTTTGTTTATGGAGACAGGATCTTGCTCCATCCCTTGGGCTAGAGTGCAATGGCATCTTCGTAGCTTACTGCAACCTAAAACTCCTGGACTCAAGTGGTCCTCCTGCCTCAGCCTTCCAAGTATCTGGGATTATAAGTATGTACTGCCATGCCCAGCTAATTTTTTTATTTTTAGTAGAGATGGGGGTCTTACTTTCAGTCAGCTGGTCTCCAGCTTCTGACCTCAAATTATCCTCCCTCTATAGCCTCCCAGAGTGACAGAACCACAGGTTTTAAATGCATATCAGCCTTCCAATGCATTTTTGACTTACAGTAATTTTAATATATGATAGGTTTATCCAGATATAACTCTCCCCTAAGTCAAGAAGCATCTGTAATGCCTTTTGTCAGACTTCTTTCCAGTCATTTCTTTGTGTCTCTTGGGATTTTTCAGATTTGGAAGACTTTGAGGTGGTGGATATAAAAGGTTGTCTGGACCTGGTGTTAGTATTTCTTGGTAAAGCCGCCCAAAAAAGTTAAATAGATAACATCAGCAGTTTGATATCAAAAAGAGCTTCAGTCGGGTGGCACCTGTAGCTCACTGAGTAGGGCCCTGGCCAAACTGCAACAAAAGAAAAATAGCCGGGTACTGTGGCGGGTGCCTGTGGTCCCAGCTACTCAGGAGGCTGAGGCAAGAGAATAGCCTATGCCCAAGAGTGCAGGTTGCTGTGAGCTGTGATGCCACAGCACTCTACCAAGGGTGACAAAGTGAGACTCTCTCTAAAAAAAGAAAAAAAAAAGAGCTTTGGTCATAGTGTGACATGATTTGGTCTGGAAGCACTTTTGTCCTTGGGGAGATCTGTTTCATAGAGTTGGTCAGTGTTTTCTCTGAATTGCCTCTGCATTTAGCTTGAATTTACAATATTCAAAATCACTGTTCTACAGGTTTGGCGCCTGTAGTTCCATGGCTAGGGCACCAGCCACATGCCCTGGAGCTGGCTGGTTTGAGTACAGCCTGGGCCCGCCAAACAACAATGACAACTATTACCAAAAAACAGCTGGTCATTGTGGCAGGCGCCTGTAATCCCAGCTACTTGGGAGGCTGAAGCAAGAGAATCCCTTAAGCCCAAGAGTTTGAGATTGCTGTGAGCTGTGACACCACAGCACTCTACCAAGGGTGACCTGGTGAGATTCTATCTCAAAAATTAAATTAAATTAAGTTACTGTTCTACAGATCAGCAAGACTGACTTTAAAAACTCAATTTTTGAGATCATAAGCTGTGGATTTTGCTCCTTGGGTCCTCGTGATCAGGTTTCTCAAAGTTTCACTAGCAGCGAAAATGGCTGGTGCTTTCCCCTTAGGTGAATCTTTATTTGAAAATTGGTCATTTCCTTTCTTTCTTACAGTTTTTCTAAGGCGCTTGGTAGAATCAATCTACAAAATTGGTCTTGGTGCATTTTTAGAGTTGATTTTTAACTATCTTTTCAATTTCTTACATAGCTATTGATCTATTTGGGTTTCGTATCTCTTTTTTTTTTCTTAAAGTTTTTTAAAAAGAGCTTTATTGAAATGTAACTTACGTACCATAAAGTTCGCCCATGTAGAGTGAACCATTGTCCAAGCCAATGGTTTTTGACATACTTACAGAGTTGTGTAACTGTCACCACAATCTAACTGTAGAACATTTCATTATCCCCCAAAGAAACCGACCAGCAGTTCCTTCTCATTTCCCTAGTGCTTCCTCCACCTTGCTAGGCAAATGATAACCTTTCTGTCTATGGATTTTTCTTATTCTGGACATTATAAATGGGATCATAAAACATACAACTGGTTTTGTGACTGGTTTCTCTGGTTTAGCATCATGTTACTAAGTCTCACCTGTTGTAGCGTGTATCAGTTCTTCATCCCTTTTCTTTACCAAATAAATTCCACTGTATGGATTATACCATATTTTCTTTATTCAGCAGTTGATGAGTATTTGGGTTGTTTCCCACATTAAATCTTCCATTTTTCTATTGCTTTCCTTTGTCTCACTGTTCTTTGTTCTTCTATTACTTTTTTCCTGGCTACTTTGGTGTTAATCAAACATTTTTAGCATTCCATTTAATAGCACTAATTGCTTTCTAGCTATATATTAATATTTTGGGGTTAATTTTTAGTGATTTCTCTTAAGGATGACAATATACATCTTGAACATATCATAGTCTACTTAGAGTTAATACTAAATTGC
The DNA here is from genome assembly GCA_963573935.1 of Arctocebus calabarensis. Classification (NCBI taxonomy): domain Eukaryota; kingdom Metazoa; phylum Chordata; class Mammalia; order Primates; family Lorisidae; genus Arctocebus; species Arctocebus calabarensis. The sequence continues at coordinate 8,821 of CAUYON010157887.1, forward strand.
TAAAATACAGGGTAGAACTTTGCAACAACGTGTCAATACTACCCTTATCCTTGCTGCTGTTGTTCTAATGAATAACTATCAATATTATAAGGCCATCAAAACAATATTATAATTTTTCTTTAAACAATCACAAATCTAGAAATTAAGAGAAGAAAACAAAATTTTTAAAATGTTTTCTGTGCTTACCCACATATTTGAGCACTTTTGATGTTCTTCATTCTTTATTTATATCTAAGTTGCCATCTGGTATCTTTTCCCTCAGCCTAAAGAACTTTGTTTAGCATTTTTCTTTAAGCATAAGTCTCTGGTAAAGAATTTTCTGTTTTCCTTATCTGAAAACATTTTTTTCTAGCCTTCATTTCTTAGGAATAATTTTTCACTGGTTATAGAATTCTTGCCTGATTATTTTCCATTTATTCATCAGGTTGGATACATCATTCCAATGCCTTCTGGCTCCCATAGTTTTTAGTGAGAAGTCATTATGTATTCTTATTATTGATACCCTCTTTATAATGTATCATTTTTTTTTTTTTGTCTACTTTCAAGATTTTCTCTTTGCTTTTGTCTTTCATCATTTCGACCATGATGTGTCTTTCTTTTTGTATTCATTCTGCTTAGGGTTTAGCTAACGTTTTCCACCAAATTGGGAAGCTTTCAGCCATTGTTTCTTCAAGAATCTTCATCTTGAAGAATAAAAGAATATTCTTCTATTATTTCTATTCTCCTGAGATTTAAAATATACACATGTTGAATAATTTTATTTTTTCCCACAGATCTCTAGACTGTTCATCGTTCTTCAATCTTTTTCTCTGTTTTTTAATCATGTAATCTCTACTAAATCTACCTTCAAGTTCACAAATTCTGTTGGCATCTTAATCTCTAAATTAGTAAATTTATTTCAGTGATTATACTTTTTACCTTCAGAAAAATATATAATTGTTATAAAATTAATAATTACACATTGTACATAGAGTACTTATTCTTTATTAAGATTGTCTATCTGTTCATCTATTGATAACATAATTTCCTTTAATATTTTAAATAGCTGCTTTGAAGTCTTTGTCTGCTAATCTGGTGCCTGGCACTACTTGGATTCAATTTCTTTGGCTGTCTTTTTCCTGAGTCACGTTTTCCTATCTCTTTGCATGTTTGATAATTTCTTGTTGAAAACTCAGTATTAAATGTATAGAATACATTGTAACAACTGTTCTCTGAGGCTTGTTGGCGTGGACTCAAACTACAAATTTTGCCTTCCCATAGTATGAATCAGCTGATATTCTCATGATTTCTCATTGCTGCTTTTTTGCCTTGGCCCTGGGTTCTCTTGTGGGCTTACATTATTTGGCAGTCACCTGAAAGTCTGTGCAGAAGAAGCTTATCCTTTCCATGATTTCCTTGCTTCTAGTGATTTTCCCTAATTTTCAAGTAGTCTGCTGACCTCAACCTCTGACACTTCAAGCTTGGAAATTTCAACTTTCTGCCCTCCATTCTGAGCTCAGTTTGGGAACATATTCAGTTAGAAAGGCAAAAATTCTCATAGCAACCATTTATCTGCCTTCAAAAGTGGAAATCCTTAAAAAAATCGGTTAAGAAAATAGTAGAATCTTCTTATCTCGTCTGCTTTTTCTTGCTCTTAGGGTTCCCCCCAAACATGTATAATTCAGCTTCCAGCCAGGAATTTGGGCAGTGTTTACAATCAGAATGTATGTCTTATGCCTGTCTTTCTCTTGCTGCCAGGATTTCCACTGCTAATTCAGACTGGTAACTCTGATCTCTAGCCCTGTTAGCTAGTAAGGCTATCGGTTTCCTACCACCTTTTTCTACAGTCAACATAGTTGTGGAAGTCAGGAAACACTTCATGTGAGAATGCCACACACTAACAATTTTGTTTTATTTATGTATTTATTTATTTATTTATTTATATAAAGACAGAGTCTCACTTTGTTGTCCTCAGTAGAGTGCCATGATGTCACGCAGCTCACAGCAACTTCCAACTCCTGGGCTTAGGTGATTCTCTTGCCTCAGCCTCCCAAGTAGCTGGGACTACAGGCACCCGCCATAACGCCCAGCTATTTTTTGTTGCAGTTTGGCTGGGGCCAGGTTTGAACCTGCCACCCTCAGTATATGGGGCCAGTGCCCTATTCACTGAGCCACAGGTACCGCCCAACACACTAATAATTTTAGCTCTTTCCAGTTAAACTTTTACAAGAGTAAATGCTTCTTCTTTTTTTTTTCTTTTGAGACAGAGTCTCACTATGTCACCCTCAGTAGAGTGCATGGCGTCACAGATCATAGCCACCTCAGACTCTTGGGCTTAAGTGATTCTCTTGCCTCTGCCTCCCAAGTAACTGGGACTACGGTGACCCCACAATGACCAGTTATTTTTTTGTTACAGTTGTCATTGTTTTTGAGCTGACCCAGGCCACATTCAAACCCACCAGCCTGGGTGTATGTGGCCAGTGCCATAACCACTGTGATACAGGCGCCGAGCCAGTAAATGCTTCTTGATTTATATCTACTTCTAGAAGTTTTCAATGCCTGTATATTTTTTGTTTATTATTGTTAATTTATCCACTCTTTCTTTTTTTTTAGGGTCCTAATTTTATTTTATTTTTTAATTGCTTTTTATTAAATCATAACTTTGTACATTAATGCATTTATGGGGTTCAGAGTACTGCTTCGATATACAATGTGAAATGTTCACATTGAACTAAGTAACACATCCATCACAATTATACTCATTTCTTAATAGTTTTGAAATGTACCATCGCATCATGCACATTAGGTGAGGTTCCCCCCTGAATACTCTCCCTCCTCCTAGATCCCCCCTCCTCTCCCCTCTCTCTTCTCTTCCCTTCTACTTTCTGGATTATAGTTATATTTTATACTTCAATACACTATTTTTCATTTGTTTGGGGTTTGTTTTTGTCTTTTTTTTTTAATTTTTTAATTTTTTTTTAATTTTTTTGAGACAGAGCCTCAAGCTGTCACCCTGGATAGAGTGCTGTGGCGTCACAGCTCACAGCAACCTCCAATTCCTGGGCTCAAGCGAGTTTCCTGCCTCCGCCTCCCAAGTAGCTGGGACTACAGGTGCCCGCCACAACGCCCAGCCATTTTTTTTTTTTTTTGGTTGCAGTCGTCATTGTTGCTTGGCGGGCCGGGCTGGATTCGAACCCGCCAGCGCAGGTGTATGTGGCTATTACCTTAGCCCGTTGAGCCACAGGCGCCGAGCCTTGTTTTTGTCTTTTAAGAGATGGGGCCTGTCTATTGCCCAGGCTGGAATAGAATCCTATCACCTGAGCCTCCCAAATAGCTGGACCTGCAGGTGCATGCCATCATGACTGGCTATTTTTTTTTAATTTTTTTATTGGAGCCCAGTTCTGACTATATTGTCCAGGTGGGTATTGAATTTCTATCCTTAAATAATCTTCCCACTTTGGCCTCCACAACACTGAGAGTATAGGTGTGAGCCACCATGCTCAGCTATCCAGGTTTTATTTTTGTAAATTTTTTAAATTTCAGAGTCTCAAGGTATCCTCCACCCTTGACCTCACGAGTTCAAGACCAGCCTGAGCAAGAGTGGAAATCCTGTCTCTTCTAAAAAGTAGAAAAAAATAGCCAGGTGTTATGGCAGGTGCCTGTAGTCTCAGCTACTCGGGAGGCTGAGGCAGAAGTATCTCACAAATGCATGAGGGTTTCTGTTTGCTAGGCTGAGGCCATGGCCCTCAGACAACAGAGTGAGACTCTGTTTCAGATCAATAAGTAAACAAACAAACAAATAATAAATACAGATATTCATTTTTCTGCACAGGTAGGGGTACAACAACTAAAGCATATAGACAACCTGCAGAATGGGAGACGATAATCGCATGCTATGACTCTGACAAAGGGCTGATAACTGATACAGAGAACTCAAAGTAATCAACACCAAAACAGTCCCATTTATAAATGGGCAAGAGACATAAACAGAATTTTCTCTGAAGACAGACGAATGGCCAACAAGCCATCCAGATTTATAATTGTTATCTGGAGAAGGTTTGTGTAAGCAGTTCATGGATCCAACATGACAAGATGTACTTACTCTCTGCTTATGCTTTTTTTTTGAGACAGAATCTCACTATGTCACCCTGGGCAGAGTGCTGTGGCATCACAGCTCACAGCAGCCTCCAACTCTTGGGCTTAAGCAATTCTCTTATCTTAGCCTCCCAAGTAGCTGGGACTACAGGTACCTGCCACAATGCCCAGCTATTTGTTGTTGTTGTTGTTGTTTTAGTTGCCATTTTTGTTTGGCAGACCCAGGCTGGGTTCGAATCCGCCAGCTCCAGCGTATGTGGTTCGCACCTTAGCCGCTAAGCTACAGGTGCAAAGCCATATGCTTTTGAGCTGAGTTTTTCCCCAGTTTGTTTCTCTAGAGGTTTTTATCTGGCTGATTTCTGTTTATCCTCAATGTTTCTGGCCTGTTCAATAACTCTCTTTCCTGCTTTCTTGTATCGTTAAGGGAAATAGATACATGTGGATCTATATATCTACATCTCTCTATATCTATATCTCATGGAATTTCAGATGGAAAGGAAGGGAGCACTTGGCCCTACGGCCTCAAACTGACCCAGTCACTTAGGTTCTTTCGGGAACTTAACCTCTCAGACCCTAAACTAAGGACAATCTAATTTTTGAACGGATCATTTTTGAACTAAGCTTGACTGCTGAAGAAGCTGATTGTACATGATGGGTGGAGAGTTTGGAAAGTTCTCTAGGGAGATTCATTTCATGATACAGGTATTTGATTTTCATGAGTTAGTCTATATACATTTTTAAGAGCTCACTTTCCTCAGAGGAAGAGCTCATTCACTGAAGGCAGTAGCTGATATAAAACATCTCTCATTTTAAGTAAGTATTAATATTCTAATGTCGGCTCGATTTGGCCTCTGTTCATCAGGACTGTCTGGCAAGGAGCTCTGTTGCATCTGCTGTTTTCCTTTTGCTCTTTCTAAGTAACTAGTCCAGCGCCAGAATCTCAGCTCTCAGCCACCAAGTGAAATGTGCGGAGGGATCCTCTTACTTTTTCATTAATTTCAAAGTGACTAGATCTTAAAATAACTCTCTTTTTTTGAGATGCATTTACAATGAAATATAGAAATTGCTTAGGACACGCTTAAATCTTCAGTCTCTACCACGAGTAGCTGAAAATGTAAACTTTTAAATGAGATGGTCTGACCACAGGTCAGAAATCTCTGCCTCCCCCACTTTTCTCTCAGTATTATTCCTTTCTTTCCCAAATTGGAATAATCTATAATCTTTTGACATATGGGTAAGTTACATTATATTTACAAGTTGCATTTTTTTTCTTTCTTTTTTGAGCCCGACAGACCAATTACTCTGAGATTCTTTTCTTTGTCCATTATCTCATGTTTTCTCATAACTAAGCAAAGAAGGGGGTTTTACCTACAAACATGAATTCTAACACCTGTTGTCATTTTTCTTCTTTGAAATTATATAAGATTATCTACTTTAGGGGCAGTGCCTGTGGCTCAAAGGAGTAGGACACCAGCCCCATATGCTGGAGGTGGCAGGTTCAAACCCAGCCTCGGCCAAAAACTGCAAAAAAAAAAAAAAAAAAAAAAAAAGATGATCTACTTTATAGGAAAGTGTTTGTTTATCCTCTTAATATTCTATGGATGTATGTGTCTCAAAAAATGTTACCTACTGGGTGTGTACACTCGTCAAGTTATAGACATTAAATATGCATAGTGTAAGCTGGCTGTGGTGGCTCAAGCCTGAATTTGGCTGCCCAGGAGGCTGAGGTGAAAGGATGACTTGAGGCCAGGGCTTTGAGGCTGCAGTGAGCTATGACTGTACCACTGCATTCCAGCCTGGGCAATAGACTGAGGTCCCATAATATGTGCAGCTTTTAACAGATCTATCATACCTCTGCAAAATGGTTTTAAAAAAGAGAAAGTGACATGTAACTTACTATCCTCCAGTCTTACAAGTCTTTGAGTGACTTTGAAATTGACTTTTTGTTTTTCTGCAAGTTTGTCCTAACCCTTCCTTTTTTGTGTTTTTTTGAGGCAGAGTCTCACTATGTCACCCTTGGTAGAATGCTGTGGCATCACAGCTCACAGCAACCTCAAACTCTTGGGTTTAAGCGATTCTCTTGCCACAGCCTCCCAAGTAGCTGGATTACAGGCGCCTGCACAGTGCCCGGCTACTTTTTGTTGCAGTTGTCATCATTATTGGTTAGCAGGCTTGGGCTGGGTTTGAACCTACCTGTCTCAGAGTATGTGGCCGGTGCCCTAACCACGGAGCTATGGGCACCGAGCCTGTCCCAACCCTTCCTAAAAGGAAAGATCTACAAAAGATTGTCCACAAGTGATTTAAGGGCATTAAATGTCATTTTACACAAAAATCTGCTAAGATCAAACCTTCAGATAATTGGTAGCTAAAAAGCACTCTTCCCTACCTCCGTGGGAATCATGTTTTGGTGTCAAGGATGCATCTGAGAAGCATCCTGCATCTCTGATGGCTACATCTCTTACTCTCTGGATGGCTCTTTGCAGCGGCACTGCTGAGCTTTTTGCCACCTGTGCCAAGACAGATATCAGGGTGTGGCACACGTCATCTAACAGGGAGCTGCTGCGGATCACAGTCCCCAACATGACCTGCCACGGCATTGACTTCATGAGAGACGGCAGGAGCATCATTTCAGGTAACGTCTGCACAGCAAGCTCTGGCTCAGGTCTCTGGCTTCGATTCTTGTCATTCTTCTTCTACACAGCCTCCTACTATCCACCCCCTCCTTGCTTCTAATCTAGCCTCCCTTTGGAGTTTCCTTCCAGCTGGGAGACTTTCCGAGCGAGGAAGAACCAAATAGCAATTTCTCCTTCTCCCCAATTGCTGCACAGAGCGTGTATCTTTCTCTCTAGCAGGAGAATTTAGGAATTCAGTTTCAAAATGGATTTGAGGCCTTCGCGAGTCCAAGGCATTCGTGTTAGAACCCTTTTTGTTGTGTAAGAGAGAAAAACCTGTTTCAAACCAAGTTATGGCTCAAAGGGAATTATTTATTTTTAACTCAATTTTTTATGCCAAAGTATTTCGGCATAAATTAGAGACAGCATGATATTCCACCTCTAACTACTTCAGTATGCATCTCCAAAAATATTTTCCTTTAAAACAGTAGATTTTTAACATAGTCTTCTGTCTAATCTCTATTCAAATTTCCACAATGGTCAAAAAGCACATTCACTGGTTCCCATCAGTGAAAAGTCAAGTGGCTCTGTAAGGGTAGCCATTGAAACGTGACGCCAGGAACCCACCTCGGCTCTGTCTCCTCCTCCTTGGTACCTCCCACCCCCACCCCGTCTCCAGCACGTCTTCTCCACATAGTGCCACCAGGAGCTCTTTGCTCACGGGATACTTAGAGCTACCACACCTCGGGTCAGAAACCCTAAAGTCTTCACTCCCTCCCCCCTTTCTTCTATGGCCACGTCCATCTGCCCTGATGGCTCTCACTTCAAAGATACATATTCGAGGCCCATCACTTCTCATCCTTTCCACCCTCATCCTAGCCACCATCCTTCCTCCCCCAGATCGCTCTGGTAGCTTCCCGCCCAGCCTCCCTGCTTCTACTTTCATCCATCATCCTTCTCCCCCAGTCTATTCTCAGCACAGAAGCCAGAATCTGTTTGAAAATGTAAGTCAGATCATGCTATTTCTTTTTTTTTTTTGAGACAGAGTCTCATTATATCACCCTAGGTAGAGTGTTGTGGTGTCACAGCTCACAGCAACCTCAAACTGTTGGGCGATTCTCTTGCCTCCGCCTCCCAAGTAGCTGGGACCACAGGCGCCCGCCACAATGCCAGCTGTGTTTTTTTTCTTGCAGTTGTCATTGTTGTTTTAGCTGGCCTGGGCCAGATTTGAACACACCACCCTTGGTGTATGTGGCCTGCGCCCTGCCAACTGAGCTACAGGTGCCACCCAGATCGTGCCATTCCTAGGGCTCAATATCTTTTACCTTCTAAGAGTAGAAGACGAAGTCCCTGTAATCACCCACAAGGTTCTCTGTGACTTTCTCTCCTCCCTCACCTCTACCTTCTTACCCAGAGTTTTCTCTCACTACATGCACTTGAGGCTGCAGTGAGCTATGACTGTACCACTACATTCCAGCCTGGGCAATAGAGGAGATCCCATAATTAACATGTCCATCATACCTCAACAAAGTGGTTTAAAAAAAGAGAAAGAGATGTGTAACTTACTACCATCTCATGCATGTGGTTCTCAACACCACCTACAGCAGCTGTATTAAAGGGCTGTGGCATTAGGAAGGTTGAGAACCGCTGCTCTAGTGTAACAAGTCTTTGAGAGACTTTGAAATTGACTTTTTCTTTTTCTGCCAGTTTGTCCCAATCCTTCTGGCCATGCTTTCTTTTTGCTGTTTCTCAAAAGACACTGGGCATAGGGCCTTTGCTCTATCTGTTCTGTCTGCTTGGAATGTTCTTCCTATAGATATCCCACGTGCCTTACTCCCTCATACCCTCATTTCCTCAAGTCTTTGATGAAATGTGACCTACCTTGAGTGTTCTATTTAAAATTCCTAAGGTTAAGACATCCCACTAGAACAAATGAGAAAGTGACAGCCATGTGAACACCAAAGGGAAAAGCATTCCAAGCAGAGGGAACAGCACATGCAAAGGCTCTGAGGTGGGAAATCACTCTCTATATTTAAAGAATAGCAAGAGGGCCAGTGTGTCTGGAGCGTAGTGGGCACAATGAGAGGTAGGGGTTCATGGAGAGTGCTAGTACAGGAGGGGAGATAGGGGGCAGATCCTAGGGACTGCGGAAGGGAAAGGAGATTAGATTTTAATTCTAGGCGCAGGGGAAAAACCTTTGGAAGTTCTTGATCAGGAAGGTGACATGATTATAAAAAGTTTACCCTGACCCCTGCATAGATAATTGGTTGTAAGCAAAAGTCACAGCAAAAGCTATTATAATAATCTGGGAGAGAGATGGTGGTGGCTTGGATGATGGTGTTAGGGGAGGTGTTGGGAGGTGACCAGATTCTGGACATTTTTGAAAAGTAGAGTAGCTGAGACTTGCTGGTGGGCTGCATGTAGAATTGGGTTAGATGGACAGAATGTCCAGGAATCAAGGATGACTCCGAGCTTCTTGTGTTAAGCACCTGGATGGACAGTGGCAACTTTTTTTTTTTTTTCTTTTTTAGAGACAGAGTCTTACTTTATCGCCCTCAGTAGAGTGCCGTGGCATCACAGCTTACGGCAACCTCCAACTCCTGGGCTTAGGCGATTCTCTTGCCTCAGCCTCTCAATAGCTGGGACTACAGGTGCCCGCCACAATGCCCAGCTATTTTTTGTTGCAGTTTGGCCGGGGCCGGGTTTGAACCTGCCACCCTCAGTATATGGGGCCAGCGCCCTACTCACTGAGCCACAGGTGCCTCCTGGATGGTGGCAATTTTTATCGAGATGGGAAAGATGGTGGGTGTAGGGGAAGGAGCATGATGCTGAGGGGGCCAGGTGGGAAGATGACAATTATCTGGGAAAGTTAAATTGTGCATCCAGTTGTGCGTACAAGTCTTGCTGCTCATGGATGGGAGGGAGCTGGTTTCCGTCCTTCTCTCCCCATCCTCCCTCTCCTGGCCTGGGGTGCACCTGCAGGAAAGCTTATCCTTTCCCTCTGCCGGGTGTGAGCAGTTTAGGGAATCAAGAGAAAGAGGCCTGTGATAACCCATGGTCGGTGGGCTGGCCTCGTCCCTCCAGCACCAGTGCCTCTTCCCAGTCTTGGACAGAGGGTGGCTACTGACGGCCTTTTGTTTCCCTTTCATGCTAGCGTGGAATGACGGCAAAATCCGGGCCTTTGCCCCCGAGACAGGCCGCCTGATGTATGTCATAAACAGCGCTCACAGGATCGGCGTCACCGCCATCGCCACCACCAGCGACTGTAAAAGGGTCATCAGTGGTGGTGGGGAAGGGGAGGTACTGTTCTTAAAAGCCAATTAAAAAAAACAAAACCCTCAATTTAGAACCACTGCCTTATAGGAGGCCATCTATTTGATTTTCCAAATATGTACCTGTGCTAGGATTCAGGCAGGACCAAATTAAGATTTTGATGAAACCCTAAAATACATCATATATCAAAGTTCTAATATAAATGTTCATATAAATACTTTTGTGCATAGAGGGGACATTTATGATACAGACACGAAAGTGTTCTAGGAACTGGAGCTGCGACTCCAAGTCAGTGTTTTGCCCAAGTTTTGCCACTCTTGTTCCTTTCCTCTAAGGACCAAACTTGTATAGATTGTCACCTTTTTTAAAGCAGAAGATGTTTTTAGAAGCAATTCTTTAATCCATCCAGATGTTCTTACTATTATTTTTAAATGATCACATGACCTTTTCCTTCTGTGATTTTGAGGATGCTAATGCACCTCTCGCTGGCACATTTATCCCCGGGCCTCTCCCTCCTTGTGCCCCAGATTTTTTTCTATCCCAAAGCCTTCCCTTTCTCTTCATAGGACATTTTCTTCTCCTATCTTTTCTTACCTCCTATAGGAAGAACTCATTAGGGAGAAGAAAGATATAGTATCTGAATGTAGCCTTTGGAACCTGCAGCCTTGGGGCCACAAATGGCCTTCTGGATCCTTGAAATGTGGCCTTTTAAATGAATCTGCATTTTACAGAACAAATCCTTTTAATAAAGGCATTTGTTCTGGGAAGACTGGATTTGGTGCAGAGGGGATCTGGAGGGCCACACGTGGCCCCAAGACCATGCCTAGGCAATGCAGATGAATACCTGGGCTCAAATTTTCCTTCTATCACTTCCCAGTTGTGTGACCTGGGGCACATTCTTTAACCTCTTTGTGCTTCAGTTTCCTGTGTAAATGTCCTATCAATGAGACATTTTATATTCTTTATTTTTATTTTTTACTTTTTTGAGACAAGGTCTAACTTATTAACCCTCGGTAGCAACCTCCAACTCCTTGGCCTAAGGTGATTCTCTTGCCTCAGCCTCCCAAGTAGCTGGGACTACAGGCGCCCGCCACAATGCCCAGGTATTTTTTTGTTGCAGTTTAGCCAGGGCTGGGCTTGAACCCACCACCCTTGGCATATGGGGCTGGCGCCTAACCCACTGAGCCACAGGCACCACCCTCATATTCTTTATTTTGTATGAAGTCTGCAAAATCTGGTGTGTTCATTTTATACGTAGGGCACGTCTCCATTTAGACCAGCCACACTCAAACTACTGTTCTTTCATTACCCTGTACAACTTACATGGAATAGTTTCTGTTCTTATTTTTCATAAATCCAACATATTAATTATAAGAAGGTGTAAGTATATGACTGCATTACCATGTTTTCTGGTGTAATTATAACAAATCTTTATCCATTAAGAGGATATTATAATAACTAAATAACTTTCCTTTCATTACAGTTAGAGTATCATACTAACTGCTTTAAAATTTTGTGTGTAGGTCGTTATATTGACCATGAATTTGACTTCAGGAAAATAAACAGGTTTTAGAGAATATTTGTGATATAATATGGGTATGATGTTTGGTAGGGTTTAGAACCATTGGTTTTAATTGATTAAAACTGAACAGCTGAGGCTCAGTACTTGTGGCTCAACGGGCTAAGGCGCCAGCCATGTATACCTGAGCTGGCGTGTTCGAATCCAGCCCAGGTCCGCCAAACAACAATGATGGCTGCAACCAAGAAATGGCCGGGTGTTGTGGTGGGCACCTGTAGTCCCAGCTACTTGGGAGGCGGAGGCAAGAGACTCGCTTGAGCCCAGGAATTGGAGGTTGCTGTGAGCTGTGATGCCACAGCACTCTATCCAGGGTGACAGCTTGAGGCT